>VZSV01000027.1:4248330-4268436 GCA_013398735.1 Nothocercus julius | reverse complement strand
TTCATAAGATTTCTCATTGCCCAGTTATCCAGTCTGTCCAGGTCCCTCTGGATGGCAGTGCAGCCCTCTGGGCTGTCAGCTACTCCTCCCAGTTTGGTATCATCAGCAAACTTGCTGAGGGAGCCCCCCATCCCTTCATCCAGGTCATTGATGAATAAATTGAACAAGACTGGATTGAGGACTGACCCCTGGGGGACACCGCTAACCACAGGCCTTCAACTCGACTCCGCGCCACTGATCACCACCCTCTGAGCCCTGCCATGCAGCCAATTCCTAATCCACCTCACTGTCCACTCATCTATCCCACAATATGGAGGCATGATCTGCAGAATGGAAAAAGACTGCAGAATACAGATTTCCAGAGGAATTAGAAGTTGTCTAAAGAAAAACAAACACACAAACAAACAAAAACTCAAAGGAGGTGGAAATGCTACAAAGGAGAATAACTAGAAACAAGTTTTCATTATTTGAAAAGTGATGTGTTGTGGTATTTATTTTATATGCTTCAGTTGAAAGACAGCAGACTTCTAGGCTTCCATAAAATTTTTTGAAAGGCTTTTACATACTTAGAAGGAAGGAAACAACTGAGAATTATTGGTTCCACACAGGAACTCAAATATCTGAAACGCTAATAATGAAGGCTTTTGTAAAAAATGGAAATTGTCATTCCAAAATATCCAAGTTTGGAAGCTTTTGGGACTCTTCCAATCCATGTAAGATTCCAGTCAGGAATAATGCAAAGCTGAGAATCAGACTTCCAGTGTGGACTGGAAAAACATGGAAAAAAAATCAGCTTTAGCTTAGTTTAGTAATAGACTAAATGTATGATTTTAGTTTTAGCTAAAAATCAATTTTTGAAGCTCTTCCTTACCATCTCTCAGATACTCAGGAATTGACTCTGCACCCAGACAGAGTCTGTGGTCTGGTTTACAGAACATTTTTTATATTTACATGTGAATGAGATGCTGCAGGTAGTTTGTAATGTTCTCATCTGTTTCCCTGCTATCCTTAAAGCATCTTTGTATGTAAGAAAGGGATGTAAAGAGTAGAGATGAGGATGAAAGCCAGTTGTTTTAACTTTAATAAGTCACAACATGAGATAAGAATGGGATAAGTTAATATGCAATTTAGGACCTTACCTGTCAATAGGAAGTTACCAGCCCTTTGAAAAGGCCCAGAAAGTGATCACAATAGGTTTTTGTTTGTTTGTTTGCTGTTATCACTTTTCCCTCAAAGTAAAAGATAAATACTAATCTGTGTGGAAAACTGGGTGCATCATAACAGAACATAGCTCTTTATTTTCTTTGAAAAATCATCATACAATGTCAGAATTCTGTTGAAGACACTATCAGCTTCTCACTTTACCACCTGTTGAAAATACAAATAACAGCAACCAGAACACTCTTTTTGCACAGGTGCTCCACACAAAAATGCTTAAAAGCCTTAATCCAGCCAATTTCACTACAGACAATTGTTGATATAAAGAAAAGACTTGAGAGAGTTATTTAGAGGGAAGACTACAGAGGCAGCTCTTTTATTGACTGCTGTTCTCATGGAACAACAACAACAATAAAAAAAGTAGGAAAGAATACCTTTTGTAAGGTATTTATAAGTCACAACTGTCTTTTTAGATGACTTAGTTGTGTTAAAGATTGGATTATGGAAGCATCCTTATGTTCTATGTTGAATTAAAAAAAGATTTGCTGCCTTGGACAACAGGAAGTCGTCCAGTCCAGTGCTAAGTAACATCTGCTATATACTTTTATGCCACTTGCAGAATGTCAAAACATGTAGTAGGGACCTATTGAAAAGGAGACAGATTTCAAAGTCCCAAATATAACAACAGGTAGCAGATGTTTTGGTCAGATGGTTAATTTAAAATAAACATTTTAGAACTGGTGTCTGAAAACAGCAAATAAAAACAGGATTTATGACTTAAAGAACTTCTAATTCAGTAATTTGCTTGTAAACCTCCTCAGGACACACAGCAACATTGCATATATATTTCACTTTTGTATCATCAAGTAATTCTATTTTATGTGTTTCTGAATAGACCTATAATTCTGTATTGATGTGCTCTGCCATATGTACTTCACTTCAGTATGCACTTCATATAGGCTATACATACTGCACTTCAGTAGGAGACCATCATCTGACCATATTAATGAGCTGCTTGTCTTTAATTGGCAGATACAGGGAGGTGGTGAAAGGCCATGAGTGTATATTCCAGAACTGTCTGAAATTGCAGAGCTGTGAGAACCTGAGCATTTCAATGGTGAGGGTGCTACAGAGTCATTCTGAGGGCGCTGCCACCACTTGCGAAGGCCCTCAGGAGCACGAGCCCTGAGCTTCTGGCATCGCTGTGCAAGGGGGAAAGGCCAGAAAGCAGCCCATGAAGTGGCTCCCAACTGATGTCGAACATGGGGATGGGAGAGTCCTTCATTCGTGGAAAGTTGTAGGGGCAACAGCTTCCTGCCACGTGCTTTGCCAAGCGGCTCTTCTGGCAATTTGTAACTGTAAGGGGTGACAGGTCATGAAAGAAGCTATAGTCTTTCACAGAGTGTTGTCACTAGTTTATCCTGTCTTGATTTATGAAAAATAATGCAAATACTGCGGTACTGTAACACCCTTAAAACCTTATTTCCCCGCTATGCAGGTTTTTACCTCTCTGTTTCTAAGAAACTGCTCAATTTTCCCACCTCTGGGAGCAGGGAATCTGGATTCCTGCCTGCTTCAGTATGATGCAGCCCAGTACTCCTCAGCTTAATGCGTACTGCAAGGTTATCCCTTCTTTTTTAACTGAGAAATAGTGAATTAGGCAGAGATATCTCGTAAGATCTGCTCTTTATTAATCTGCAGCAGTTGAAACAAAAATCCTGTTTTTTTTTTTTTTCCTTTCATTTAGTTTGATTTATATATTTTCATACATCAGATTTCTAAACTGACAGGATGCATAGAATTTTCAAAAATAAACATAAAGAATCGCTTATCAGAGCCCTGCAGGTTGATCTCTATCCTTCCCCATGGTAACACTTTTTCAGCACAGTAGCAGCCAGCAGAGTAGATAATGGGGCACTTCTGAACCTGAAAATTAGATGCTGCCCACCATGACCAGAAAAAAATTCTCACAGTAGAGGGACATGAAGAAGAGGAGATGATGTTAACTTTATTTGTTTATGTTAAAAAAAAAAAGAAAAAAAAAAAAAGGCAGATGGAAAATAGAGAAGTCGGGTATTAAGAGAGAAAAATCCATGTGAAGCTGGGGAGATGACCACACAAACTAGCCTGTGGAATTGTTTGGAAAGGATAACATGAACTGTTTTAAACTCATTTAATAGGTAGAAAGTTTGTATGGCTTGTTTAATAAGAATTATTGATTGTCTAAAAGAGAAAGAATTTCTTGTTTCCTTTTGTATAATTATCTTAGCCAGCTTGCTTAGGTATTTAAGAAAGTGTTTTGAAGAAAATATCTATTGATGAAAGTACTGCAATGTCTGTATTACCATTTGTTTTTTATAGTGGCAATGTTCACAAATAACAATGTGAAATGAATAGGTGAATTTCTCTAAGGAGGCATCAGTAAAAAGCTTAAGGATCATTATGAGACATGTCTGAGAGTTATTTTCTAAAAATGAAAATAATTTAAAAAGTATTTCTGTATATTGTTTTTTACTTCTTTTGTCACACCTGTGTACTGTGTACCTATTATTGAATTAGCTGATGCAGAGGAGACAAGAGAAGAAAAAAAGATTAAAGCTTATATTTTCTTATATAAACTGTCCTTTGAATTTTCCATCAATCCAGACAGTTTTTTTTAATACTTATGAAGTTAAAAAAAAAAGATGAATGAATTTCCTTGAAAATTTCTCAGTAATGATTCCTGAATCTGGGCAACAATGCCCTTTTTCTGATTGACGGCTACAGCAGTCTAACTCTGTCTCTTATAATACAAACATCACACTGAATCATTCACGAATAGATATAGTCTTCTTCCCTTTATTAGCTTTCTCATCCCATAGACAAAGCACAGTCTGTATAGACATCATTCCTTTTCTTTAGAAAGAAGTAGATTAGTCCATTTCCTCATGGGGGTTTACAAAGTCCTTCAGTAGACGTGACTGGAAGAGGAAGAGGCTGAAGATGGTGGCCTAAGGGAATAAACTGCTGACTTGATAAATCTTTGGGTCTTAAGAGGTCATCTCTTGATGTCTGAGAGAAAGATTGACTTACCAGCAAATATGAGCACTAGTCTTTATGGCTTATGGCTTTTTTTTCTTTTTTTTTAAGTAATATAGAAAACATATTTGTATATGAGTTACTTATAATTTGTCAACAAGTACAAAAACAGCGTTCTCCTTTCGGAAGCCTTGTGAAATTCTCACAGATTTATTTCTTCCTTCCTATATAACATCTATGCCATTCATGCGATGTGCAGGGAATTTTAATGAGCTTTTACACTAACAAATGCAGCTATGAAATACAACACAGAAAAATGTGAAACTCAAAACTTTAGCTTCAACTCATACGCTCTAAAGACCATAGAAGTAGCAATCAACATATTGTTAATGAATCTAGATTACTTTCAGAAGAAGAATCAATGGCAGCTAGGAGCAGATTAGTTCATTTTATTTTTCCTGGAGTATTTCGTAAGAAAAAAAGATTTGCTCTGTTGTGAGATAACATAGAGGTTTTCTTTTTTTGTCCACAAGTAGGTAAATTTTATAGCTCCTTTGTTATTACCAAGACCTAAATCCTCATAGGAGCCTAATCTTTAGTAGTGGAAGCAGAAGGGATACTCCAGGAATCAGTAGAATGATCTCTGTTTGCTGTTTTATGGTTTATAATTTTGCTTTTTTAGGAGTAACTGTATAATTTACATAGGGTGAGACAAGGAGTGTAAGCTGCACATGGTCAGACTGTGATTTAAAGAGTATTTGCTTCTAAGACAGACAGACCACACTGCTGTGATGTATTCTCTGGAGGGTTAAGGGTATGGACTGAAACCTGAACTTGGAATTTCAAAGGGGTTATACCTTAGAGGATAATAGGAAATACCTGTGTGTATTCCTGGCTGGCAGTAAATCTGCAGGTAGACTACACTTTCTAGACATTTTTGTTACTGCAGCTTGCTGTCAGCAAATTTGCTGCTGCAGCTGCTTAGTGCCAGCAGTCCACAAAATGATTGGGTGCTTTTCTGGGTACAGAAGGCTGTCCTGAGTCAGGAAATAGAGAAGTCTTAACCTTTTAAGTGATGTGCTCAGAGTAACTCTCATTATGAGCAGGAATTTAAATTCAGATATTCTGTGTTTTAGACAATTTTGGGGTCTAACCTTGATTTCAGTTTGACACTTGGATGAAAATACAGACATTGTATGTGTGGTTGTAGAACCACTGGAAATCTGTGCACAGAGTCTCTGAACCAGTTCCTTTATGAGATTTTTCTTAATTCCTTTACATTGGAGTGTTGCATCATGATTGAAGGTATACAGTTTCTATGCAGTTTTTTCTGTTTGTTTTACTATTTCTTTTTTTCTTTAAATAACACTCTCACGAGTGATGTAGAGTCTAAGTCCAGATTGTGGCTGTTCTCCTTTGACTGGCTGACAGAGAATTATTGATCCATCATCGGCGGATCTAATGAAGTGACAGCAGTAGGGACTTCTATTTGCTCGTCTCAGAAAAAAAAAGTACCAAACAACAGCAGTGTTAGCTAATTTCATGTGCTACTCTTCAAGGATGAGAAAGATGGGCAAAGAATAAGATGAAGAATGCATGCGCTTATTGCTTCCATTACAATTCAGGCAAAGGTGCAATGGGAATAAAGCTGCTTTGCTGACTCTAAGAACATTGTAATTTATTTTTGTGTTACTTATTTTTTATGTTGTAATGATCACAGTAAAGGATTGAAGGAACCACTTGATGCCCACCCTCGGAGTCAAAACAAACTGTGTGGGAGTTGTTTTGTTCAAGGCACCCAAAGAAGATCTGGTTCACCACCTGAGGCCACAAAGACTTGTAAACATTTAGGACAAATATAAAATGCAAAAGAAGAACAAAAGTTTTAGCTATAAACAGGTAGATGCTGGGGTTTGTTGTAGAAGAAATTTCAGACTTAAACAAAAAGCAGGTGAAGGGAGTGTTATAGGGCATTACCTAGGGTAGTAGCTAAAGTCAATGCTAAAGAATACTTGTTTCTGCAAAACTTTTCATGGAACAGAGATTGATACTATTTTCGAAAAAAGCAACAAAGAAATTTGTAGTAGACATGTATGTAATTTGCAAATGCAATCTGCATTTCTAGCAGTCTGATAAATGCTGCGTGCTCTGCCAAGAAGGTTAAACAAGTACGATGTTCCCGAAAAACACGTAGGTTCAGTTAGGGTTAGGAGATCAGAGACACATGGAAAGAAATCTGTTATTATTCTGCAAGATACATGAATTCTAGGCCCCTCACATGAAAGACAATTGTCCAGGTGCCTAGGCATATAGTTTCACATTTTATATCATATTATTTATATTATATTATTATATTTTATATTTATATTATACCCTAGTATGCTGTGCTGTGTTATGTCTCAGTTCTGAAATGTGTTGAGTATGGCTGAGTTGCTTCATTCAGACAGACCATAGGGAAGTCAACCATCACCCAGCAAATTCCAAAATATGGGCAAAAGTCAGGAATGTTAAACAGGAGAATCGAAGTATGATGATGCTTATTTTTGAAAAAAAAAGAAAAGAAATAAAAAAAGAAAAAAGCACACAATGTAGCTGGCTAGCATAGCACAGGGCTGGGATTCACATACACAAGTGCACTATGGAAAAAAGTGCATTGTTTAAATGGCACTGATTTCTAGAATTTATTTCCCTATAAATATCATGGAATCACTTTCTTTGCAGAAGCAGTTTTGACTGTAAAGTATTTTGCTGTCTCTCTCCTGGGGAGCTTTGCTGAAAGTCAGTGAGAGATACTTATCTCAGCTTGATATTATTTTGTAGACATGGGCAAAAATTCCATTTTATTAGGCAATATAAAGCATCTAAAAGAAACAAATGGTCCTCACCAAATAACAGTATACTATCTTTAGTATGTTTAATACCTTGTGAAAATTAGAGAAGTTTTGTAGACATATACCACTTAGTCCCAATTATGTCCCATATCTATTAATAAAAAAAATGTGTAGGCTAGATGTCTTGACCCTAGTATTTCAGTTGCCAGAAAGTGTTCTGCAGTGAGCCTTCTGTGATTTTTATGGAAATGGAGCTAAGCTGTTATTCATACATGGCGATTTTCAGAGAGGAAAAAGGAAAGCAAGTCCTCCTCCAGAAACACTCCTGATTAGTCATCTCACCTTACACCTTTCAAAGGTATTCTCTGTATCTAACATTTCTCAAAGATATATTAGAAGCTTGCCAGCTCTGTTACAATTTTCTGGTAACATTGTAGCTGTGACAGAAGAATGGCTGCGGAGGATTGCACTAAGTGCATATGTAATACAAAATACCAGCAATGGTATATTGTTGGTATAGTCTCAAACAAAAGATCTTTTGAAACAATTGTCTGAAATAAACAAAGCATGATTAGTCCCCTTATACACTGTGTCTACCAGTGTTGAGAAGCCCTCTCCCTCTCACTGATTTTAACAAGAAATATTTTCCTTATTGACAGCATGGTTACTTTTTATTGGCATAAGAAAAGGAAAAAAGAGAATGTAAAGAGGGTAGCAACAATGAAGCAAAAAAAAAAAAAAAAAATCTTTAATTGGAGACACTACTAAAATGGTGTCTAATTATTCTCATCACTAATTTTTTCACCTAGATTCATGCTGAAGAGTAAACAGTATATCAAAGCAGATCTAACAAAGTTTTCCAGATAGCATGTTTTATGCCGCTTCTGACACTGGAAAGCAAAAAAACGTCTTTTTAATCCTGCTTTGTTTGTTTGGAGATAACTTATTTCATCAATAGTCTCCTTTTCAATGTGTTCTGTAGAGGTGGATGGCACAAGAAATGTCATTTTGCTACTGTTCTGTTAACTTCAAAACTGTATCAGCAAGTTTACAAAGTTTTATGTAAGCAAGACTAACATGATATTATCAAAAAGCAGAAAAATACTATATTGAGTACTAGATATCAACAAGATATTTTATACGTAATACTATAGTAATAGTAGTATAGGAAATATATTTGATTGGCTTAGCAAATCTGTAATTCTTGCCTCAGACACAAAGTCAACTACTATATATTACTATATATCAGGTAACTCAATATAGGTGAATAATTATATTTGCATGAGAGTTTGGAAGGCGTGAGCTAGCACCTGAACTTGCTATATATAGCTAATGTAGTGGCTACAGCCGCTACAATATGGCCTCAGCACAGATCAGTTGCTCAGAGAAGAACCTAAAATACTGGGTGCACTAGCACTTCAAGGCACTTTAAGACTAGCCTGTCTCATGATGGTCCCAAGTTATAGTATTCAAGGTAGTTAGATTAAAGTTACTGCAGTTCTTAAAATAGGTTACTTATTATTAAGGTGAATAGCATCCATGTATGAGCAGTAATCACATGTGTTTCTATAGCCACAGCAACAAACTCCTGACACAAACTTTTAAAGAGCCTGGAACTTTAATGTGCTGTGGAAACAACAAAAGCAAAAGAATATAGCAGTTCTATAAAGAAAATATGGGTATATAGAGAGAAGTAAGAAAATATTGAGTTAATCCTCTGTTTCATTTATTCAGATTATGAATATTATCCAAATATATGTAATTGTATACATAACATATTACATACATAAGGAAAAACTTAGACTACATAGTGAATATGCATTTATGCCATGTGCACATGTATAATAAATGGAAATGGATTAAAATCTGCCCGCACTCAAAGGTAAAGAGAAGAGGGTAGGTAATGGTATTCTGACATGTGGAATCAAGTTTTGTGAGTTCCTATTTCACAAAATAGGAATTCCTTCATATCTTTGTTTTGGCCTCTGGATAGTGGGAAAGCATAATGTCAGTCTGAAAAGCCTTGAAACGATAAGTGAGAAAGGGATGAAAAATAGTTCTGGTATTCAGCTTTCTCAATTGGAGAACAGTTTTGTATATGACTACTTTACATCCTCTATTTGAAATGTAAAGAGAATTCAATTCTGTTCTTTCTGTGGAGAGCAGATAAAAATTTGTTTTAAGAGAAATCTTTTGGAAGGTCTATTTAAATATTTTAATGCTTATAAAATTTTAACTTTGCATGAAACAGCCTGAAATGTTGATCTTGCAATTTGCTTTAGGAAAGTATAGCATTTTAAGCAAAAACTAGCCTTAAAGTAGAGAGAAATTGATTCTGAAATGATGCTCTTTTACTATTACTTTGTTTCTCTTATACTAAAAGGTTGATGTAGCTATAATCGGTCAATCTGATACTGTTTCAGGAGAACAAAAATTGATTAATATATCATTATTGATCAGTTTCTTTCTGACTGCCTTAGCAAATCTGTGTGTTATTTCTTGCCTCATTGCTGATTGTCTAGCCCATTTGGAATTAATCAAAATAAATATTTTCCTCTACAAACATACAAGGTTAAAAAAACCAAGCAGATTATATAAAAATGAACTGAACAATTAAATAGAGATATACATGTATTAAATCATTTATATATGAACTTAAAATAAGCATGAAATTGAAATCTCACTTAAATTGAGACAAAACCTGAATCACTTTGTTTAGTCACGCAATCAAACGACCATCTCTGTTCAGCTCAGTTTAAGCAAAGCCTTTGTAAATTACTATTTCTAAAAACCATGCACTGTAACTTTGGTGTTTTCTAACTGAAAATATTTAAGTGCTTTACTAATAAAGCTCTTAAAATATATTGAAATATTTTACATCACTAAAAGAAGGGATGTTGCATCTGTGTATTCAGCACAATCCAGTGAAATAACAGCAGAATCTTGCTCAATTTACTCTTGATGCATACTTTACGTACTTTGTGAATCACATTCAAGAAATATTCATGATTCTGTGACTGTATACTCATCGTCATCTGATGATCTCATTTGACTAGTTCACATGAAGCAATTTGATTTTTTTCTTCTTTTTTTTTTTCCCTAGATTAGTCTTATGAATTTTAATATCTACTTCATCAGCATGCTAACCAGAAAAGCACAATAAGTTCATCATCTTAGAGTGCTTTTAATATCCAATTTCATGTCTCTACTGGGTAACACACTGAAAATCCAGTTACTTTACCAATTACGCATTTTTCCCTGCCTGCTTTCTGTGTAGAATGATATCTGATTAAGAAACTCTGTCACAGAATGGTTTCAGTCCTTATTACCATATATCCAACAGCAGAGAAATGTGCAAGCGGAAGGGTCAAGAAACAGTCATGTAGTTCAAGTTGAGAGGTCACATTAGGCTTCCACTACATCAGGTATCATACATTTGAACTGACTGAATTACCGAGTTATCCTATTATGCGGGTAAAAAAAAGGGGTGTCTGGAACAGATTATCTTAAGTATATTAATTTTTACTTGCTTAGAGCTTACTTTTTAGCCAGCATATACAGCTGCATAGCTTGCCTTTTAGCAGCATATGCTAATTTTATGTTAGAAATAATATTGGAATAGAAACAGTGAGTTAAAGGCTGAATCTGAAGGACCAGTCCTCTTGGCATCAGGCATAGTTGAGAACTGTGTAAAGAAGGTTACAGTAAAATAGGGTTTTTTTTGGCCAGTCTGAGGAAGTAATTTATAGCTGCTTTGGTATTACTTGGTCTTTTAGTCAGGGACACCCGGTCTGCTGAGACATTTGGATCATCCTGCTTTTAGAAAGAGATATGAAAGACAAGATTATGCCTCAATATATGCCCCAGGAGTTTGCAATGCCCCAGGTTTCCTCAGTCAGATGAATTCCTGCTGAGCTGAGGGCCAGATCCACACTAATTTTTCAAAGAAGACATGAAACCATAGAGTTGATCAGTATTCAAAAATTGCACATTACAAGAAGTATTTCAGAGGAGCACAGAAACATTAGGTTTCTCCTCAGAGTTAATTGCTCTTCCAGGTTCTTCTCTGTCTCCAAACAATTCCATTGCTTCCTGCTAATGTGAATTACCTTCTTTAATCTACTCATTGCCTCATTTTATACAACAGAAAGTTTTCTAGTTTCCTTTTTTTTCTCTTTTTCAAAATCCAATCCCAGAGACAAGAGAGTTCACCCAGTATTAATTTTCCTCCTGCTAGTTTGTCATCTTCTGTTATGAGAAGCAGAAAATATGTTGTCTTATCCCCATTCAATTTGTACATTTCCTTGCTTCTAGCAAGTTTGGGTCCAGTAAGGTATACCCCACTGAGTCTCATTTGTAGCTGAGCTGAGGGCTAGGTTTGAACTGTGAGCGGTTCAAAACCGCGGTTAACAAAATCCTCTCTCCGTCTCTCTCTCTCTCTCTCTTTCTCTCTTTCTTTCTCTCTTTCTCTTTCTTTCTTTCTTTCTTTCTCTCTTCTTCTTCTTCTTTTTTTTTTTTTTTTTTTTTTTTTTTTTTTTTTTTTTTTTTTTCAAGGTGTATGTGTGTATTAACTTAGCCACATACCTGTGTGAATGGCAAGAATAAGAGATTAAAACTTGTGGTAAATCAGGTTGGGAATACCAGAAAATAAGATTAGAGTAAAGCTTGGTGGGAGACAGAAGGTGGATGAATTGCTTTCTCTTTGTGCATCTTCAACAAAATATTCCAGCCAGCTCAGGAAATAGTGAAGAATCTTGGATACAAGTCTCTGTTTTGAGATGACATAAATGACAGCCAGTTTGTGCTCAGCTACTGTCTGCTTATTAACAGGCCTGAGGGTAAAAGAAAGTTGCGATTTACTAATCTTATGTTTCCAGTCTCTAGAATCAGAGAGCCAGGAGTTGCGTGCTACAGCCCTATGAGGCTGTCTTGAAAGATCAAATTTTTCTTAAAGCAGATTTTGTTGCTTTAAAATTTTCTTTTTTTTTCTTCTGAGCTTTTTTTTTTTCCCAACACATTTTTGTGGATGGCTCCTAACTCTCTTGAAATGAAACCAAAGATTTCTACTAATTTGTAAATTATAAGGAAAAAAAAATAGGAACAACATAAATAACTGTGAGATTCACAATAAAATCGAAAAGGTTCTTCATTATCCTTTGTATATGTTTGTGAGGAAACATGCCAGCCAAAATAAAGACAAAACGCATGACCAGTCAAATTTAGAGCTAAATAGATTTTAGTTAAACAAATAAATTCCCAAAGGAGCCATTAAAAGCACAGTTGGCCATCACTTGTCAGGCATTGGTATCTTGGAGGTCACAACTCTGTCCTATACAAAAGGATAATATTACATTCTTTGTTCGTACAAAGTGTCTGATGCAGCCATTCAGAGTTTTAAGTATAAATAGTGAAATAGATATTTTTATTGTCATATACGATAAACTTTCCATGTTTTATATTGCATCACTTTTCTGAAAAAATACATTCCTGGACATTTTTGGTTATTCCCTGGAAGTTGCTTAATAATAGGTATTTCTTCTATCTTATCCCTCTTTTTTTATCAGCTGTTTTTAACCACACGCAAAGGGCTAGGTGTAAAAACAAAAACAGAACTGTTAAATATGCAGCCTTTTTCAAGGGACCATAGCTGGAAGCAGATGGCCCCTGTCAGTTAGTCCTATATCCATGAAACTTCCTTGATGCTGACCGTCTTTCAAAGCCACACAACTTTGTTGTTTAAACTGTAATTTATTGAAGATATGATTAAATCATAATGAAGGAGATGTTAAAGTAGTTAAAGCAAGTTAAAGCAGTCAGGGAGCAGGTCTGGATTTTGACAGGGTGATTCTGCTCACCAACAAATATTGCTCTGGCAATTCATCTGGAGACTCCCAGCAAGAATGATAATGCAGAAAGACAGCGGGGGATTTTTCTGGTGGCAGTGGGGGGTTTTACAGCCCCTGTTTGGGGGCAGGAAGTACTAGATATGGTCAGTCCTATAGCATAGTGTCTTCTCGCTAATTCTTACTGTAATAAAAATAGTAGATATGCCAGCAAAACGGAATTTGTGAGCAAATGGCCCACCAGTGACAATTTTGCAATTCAAAAATCAAGAGCAAAAAAATCTACCTACCTGACTTGAAAAAGGTGTTTTTCTAGATGCTTTGGGTCAAATGAAATCTTTGGAGCCTGAGTATACTTCTTCATATAAAGCCAAATTTGGATTCATGTATGAAAATAATTCCTATAAAGTTAAAATATTTTGGTTTATTTTTCTTACTATTTTCTTTCCTCTTTTTCTGCACAAACTATTTACTAAATTGCCCATTACCTCTAGGCTAAATGTTTTTACCTAAATGTTAAGTGAGAATTGAAAAAAAAAAAGAGAGTTAAATTTTAGCTAAGTTTTTCATTTTTAATTGCAAGATTTCAAGTCACTCTGAATTTGTGTGAAGCTAAGCAGATGATAAATGTCAACCACAACTTGAAAGGATTCTACAGAGTTTGGAAATAGCTAATGAAAATTAAAAGTTCACTTCAGAAGGCAAGTAAAACGTATCTGCTCTGTGTGTCTCTCTGAGCCCGCAGACTGAACAGGATATTATCACTGAAGAAATGCAAACCCGTGAGTGCTCATCCATCAGACTGAACAGTAGAAGTACTTGCTGAAATCCAGCTCACAAACAATCCAGCTCATTTATTCTCTAGGTGAATTTGTGAACTGATGTTTAGCTAGTAATAACCCACCATTTACAACTACAAGCTGTAACATTTCAGCTCATGAATGGTGCTCCATGGTAAAAAAGCAATTTTTTCCCAATATTATAACAGTGATCTGTGCACTAGGGTAGCCATTCCTTCAGTAGCATTCAGCAGAAATGGAATATGTTCTTTAATACACTTTTTCTTGTAATCCTTATTCCTGATGGTGAAGGCTGACTTACAGTAGAAACTCACCCTCCTCAGGATTATTGTCAATAAATGTGAAGATGTAATTTGAGTGATAATGAAAGAACATTTTATTGAAAATCTCCAGAGAGTCTGTTTCACAAGATATAATTGGAAGGGGGCTAAGTGTCTCCTGCACCAATTTCCAATCTAAGTATTTCAGCCATCAAGATGTGTATATTTTAAGCCTGTCTAGGGAAAAAAAAAAAATAAAAAAAAAGGTAATATAATCAATAACAATATGAGATTAAAATACAGATGAAACGGGGTGGCAAAGTGGGATTGGTGAACTCTAAAATTGATGCATTGTTCTTTGAAATGTTGCTTACTAATTTGTTCTTAATTTTCCCTTTTTTTGGAAAATTCCCTTTTTTTGGAAATCCTGAGGCAGACTGCCACATGTGGTAAATTGTGCAGGAAGGTTTTTGGTAAAACAAGACAAGCTATTTCATTTGATTTGATTTGACAATGCTCCCGACTGCATTGGTAGAGTGGGAGATTGCTTGCTGGCACTTCTTTTTAAGAGCTTACTCAGAGCCTAGCAAACCCCTTTCTGGGTTCTTTGACTTTAAAATCACATCTACAAATCAAATGGTATGCTTGGACCAACTGCCATGACTTGTCAGTGCTTTTCCTAAGAGTTTATGATACCAGAGCTGCTAGGTCTGCTTTGGCTGTATGTTTATTTCCCAGTAATGTTTAATTCTTTCAGGCTTGAGACCTCAGTGATCTGAGACTTGTTTGCTTCAGAGCTGGCCTCACTTCCTTCATGATTAGTGCTGCAGCTACAAAAGCTGAAGCTGGAGCCCATCATTTAAATAGACAGGAGATTACTGGCTATTCATTGCAAGAGAATTTGGTAGCTGGAGTCTGTTTTTCTCTCTAGTCCAAAATAATTCAAACAAATTGACCTTTAGAACCATTTTTTTTAATTTTTTTTTTTTTTGAGATTTTGTGAAAGAGCATAAAGATTGGTATGTGAGAGCAAAGAGTCAATTGAATTTCATTTGATGGTTGATTCCTTATTTTATTTGTGCTGATGAAAAGCTCTTGGTTATTTAAAAAAAAAAATCACGTTGAAGGCATCAAGGAATGTTTATTCTTTGTATATTTATTTAATACGATAATAATAAGATTTTCTGTTTTATTCTTGACCTTTCAATGTACCTTAAAAATCATCCTCTAGCATAGACTGAAAATAAATGAATATTGCTTTTGCAAGTGTAGTTCAACTTAGAAAGCATCACCACCTTCCAAAGTGCAACTTTAGTGCAAGCTGTATATATACATGTATAATTTTCTCAGCTACTATCACTTCTAACGAAGAAAAGATTTTGGTGGGTATTATTACAAGACAGGCTTATAGTCTCCTCTGCTTCAAAGACCGAAAATATAGAAAAAAAAAAAAACATTTTTAATAATATTTTATTTTAACAGCAGTTTATTTTGTTGTGATACTTTTTTCTCTTTTATTCACTCTGCTTACCTGTAGAAGGAAGTGAACAGTTAAAACAGATATTCCTGTTCATTCATATTAGGATAATCTCAACACTATAACCGTCTGTAAGCATGGTGGTGTTTCTGAATTTCCTTTTAGACAGCAGGATATAATTTAGAGCATTGGTGCTTGACATTTAATAGCTTGAGAACCACTCAAGGTGATTCTAAACTAAGTTGCATAAAATACACAAAGTCCTGATGACCTGACTTTGTGCAGTTATTTTTATGTAGTACTTCAAGTTGACCTTTTGAATTTGCATAACCAGCTATCAGGCTTATTCTTTGTTGCCTTACGTGTTACTTATTCCTGGGTAACGTGGAAGAGTTACTGCTCTCTCCTTTGTGGATTCCCAGGAAAGCATTCTAGTCATGGGACTCTCATCTGTAACCTTTATTCATGATCCCACATGCCTTTCATTAATCACATTAAAGCCAGTTCGTTATTGACTATTTTAAGTTATATATGCTGTTGGTTACGTAATGTCATTCATTGTTAAAAATATGCATGTGTTATAAAGCTAAGCATTTCCTGAGATGTGATAGAGCTTTATTTTATTTCCTTCTCTCCCTCTGATATGTATAATATTTAGGCTATGTAATATTCACATTGGCACAAAAGCAGAGGAAAAAAATATAGTTATATTATCACTTCTATTACAATCACTCCTTTTGCCTGGAATGCCAAGCAATTTGCCATTTCAGATGTGGAAATGTTTGAACATCTTCTCTATTTTGTTGTGACAGAAGCAACAAATTTCTGAAATGAAAAAATAGTTGTATTGTTTTTATGAAGAATCCGCTTTGATGAAAGCTAGTCCTGTAAAAAAGTGTCAGAAAAATTTGCTACAGTTTCTTTTTTATTTTAAAATGTCAAGTCATTAACGAACAAAACAATTGGTCATACATTATACAGTGGAAAAAATCACATTCCAACATAACTGATCTGCTCAGCAGAGAAGTGATAGACACAAGCCTGACTTTTAGAATAATATTTAAAAATTTTACAATAATATTACTGCTCTTTACAGGGGTAAGTGGGTGACATTCTCCATTATACAAGTCAGACTATATGATCTATGCACCCTTCTGGTCTTAAGATGCGTAAATCTAAGTGTAGTTTACTATGTCTCATCCCATCAAAGGATGCTCTGTGGAAAAGAAAGGGATGCTGTTCCAGACCCCTGCAAATCTATTTTTATATGCTAGATTTCGCAAACAGACACATTTTTACAATAAGTGTGTCATGGAAATGTCTTAGCTAAGTGGCACGCAGCACAGTTAAAGGAAGCTAAAATACTGAAGTCCAGGACTGTTTTCCAGTTTTGATGTAAATCTCAAAATATCTATGGGGAAAGGGTGTGACTGATACAGGCATATCAAATATCTTTATTTACATGTACACACATCTATACATACGCATGCACACACACACGCTCATGCACTTGTATGCATATGTATTTACATACATGCATCTATGTGTATAAATAATTTGGGCATGTGGCTATTGATCACATAGCTGTCATCCCAGAGGAAGATTCCTCAGAATCTTAGATAACTTCATTTTTTGATGGTCAGTCTCCTTTTGGAGTGGTTAGATTTCATAAAAAATCCAATTGTGAATGAGATAAGAAGAGAATGACAAGATTAGATATTACTTTTTACTGCCGTGGTAAATTTGCTGATCAACGGTATGCTTCAAAAGACATTGCCTTTTNTTTTTTTTTTTTTTTTTTTTTTTTCAATTTTTGCACAAAAAAAATGACTAAATAAGTTGATGGCATGTTTTCAGAACAAAAAGTTTTTGCCACCCTTCTTTTAATTATTACAAACTGATATCATTGTGCAACAAATTGTGCAACGTGTTTCCACATTTTACGCTGGATATTTTCTCTCTTAAAACTCTCTTTAGAGGTGTGGCAAGTAGGGTCAGATGCCTCTTAATGGGAATAAAGATGGAAAGCACTACCTCATTGATTTCTTCCCCACTTTCAAAAATTAGATCTTTTTTATCTCTCTGCCTCGTCTTGATGATTCCAGATAAGTATCTCTATAATAACAGCCTAGCATAGAGGGTTATAATGCTTCATTTCCATGATATCCCAAAGTAAGTTTATCATAGATTCAATTCACTGCTGTGAGACTGGCTGCAGTTACTAAGTGGAGCTGTCAATGAAATAATTCATGTGTGCATGGCAGATAGTGAACCAGATTCATCCCTACTGTAAGTCATTTGACTTTATTGGACTTATCACAGAGGAAAAATATTCGTCCACTCCATTTATCCACCATAATTTGGGAAGATGCCTTTCATAAAAGCTATTTTCCTCTCTGTTGCTCTGCTACTTACATATTTCATTCTTTGAGTGACAAAAGGTGGTAATGATGAATATTTGGAGCTCTACTTCTCTTACAATGAAATTCTTATGCAAAGTAATATAATAGCTCTGAACATTTCACTCTAAATGGCTGGTGAGAGAAATTATAAGCATTCCTGTAAAGAAACTGTAAGCTATGGGACTAGAAGCAAAACTATATAAAAAAAGTATTTTATAAAAATGTTTCCATTTGTTTAATAGAAAATATGCAATTGCATAGCAATTCCAGTATTCAGGTTATTGAACAGTTCATAAATTATTGTTCTTCACATCACTGTCAATGAGGAAAAATTATAGTCCCCATATCATTAAGATGTGAACAGATTTGAATAAGCCACAAATAAGAGTTCTGCATTTAATTATCTGCTGAAAGAATAACTCACATTTAAAATAATATCTATTTCCTACTAAAAAGATAAAAAAGTCTTTTAGCAAATAAATTAAGAGCACTTCTTGAATTATGTTTCTGAGTAATTAACTCATTATCTTAGAAAGGCAAAGGTAGTACGGGAATGCAAAGGGATTTTACATTCCTTTTATGAAGCCATTTAGCAAGGAGTAAAATTTGCAAAGCAATATTTGCGGGTAAGAATGTGAAATGTGGTTTGTTCTTTCTTTCTTTCTTTCTTTCTTTCTTTCTTTCTTTCTTTCTTTCTTTCTTTCTTTCTTTCTTTCTTTCTTTCTTTCTTGGGTGCAGTTCACAGGATTTTAGACAGGTATTCAAAGATGAAGATTAACTGATAAATCTGTATGGTCTGTTTATATATCCAGATGTGGCTGATGGAGAAGTGGCCTTTTTTATGTATGGCTCTGGTGTTGAATATCTTTGTTCTTTCTGTGAATCTGAATTTGAGTAAAGATGCACAGGCTGCTAAAGCCTCTTGGAAAATCTATTATACACAAGATGAAGGAGGGCTGAAACACCAAAGCCTTTGAGTATGTGCTCACCTTTTGAACATGGTTCCATCCATGTTAAATAGAATTATTTGCCTACTTTAGGAGAAATTTGTATTTAAATACCTTGTTATGTCAGGACTTACTTGTTTCCTGTGAAGGCATGGCCTCACTGCAGACATAAAATTCTGATCTGATGCCATGTGTTTCTTATGCTCTTGTGTGATTTGCAGCACTTCTCTAGGGTTCCACTTATTTTTCCTCCAAACACCAAAAATGTAAAATGTCATGTAAGTTCAGTTTGCCTCCATCCTGCAATCTTAAATGAATGAACAAATTCTTCCCATTTCTAGAAAGATCTGAATCATTTTATGCTCCCAGCTGATAGTAAAAGAAATATGTAAAAGTTTGCTGAAGTGAACTAAGAGGAAATGTATTTCACATGACAAGTCCATCTGAACGACAATATATACTTAGCAAAAGAAATAATTCCATCCAAAGCCCTCTGAGGTCCGTTGAAAGTCTCGTTGTGAATAAAGTAGCCTTTAGATCAGGTTAAAATTGCTTAGGAAAAAATATAAACAATCTTACTGAAAATATTTTCCATCTTGTAGTAGTGAGATAAAGTGAGAAATAACACAAGAGATTAAAAAATAGTACTAAATTGTTTACTGGAGTACTTAGTGCTGCTTGAATGCTGTAACAAAGGCCAAATATACCAGATCAGCTCTTCCAATGTGTATTTGAATGAATGGGGTGTAACATATTGGGATGTTGATCATGTAGCACATTAGCAAGCTGTATATTGACAGGTAGCTTCCATAGTCATGGTGTTGATTTTGATTTCTTGCTAAGCTCTCTCAATGATTTGTGACTAATCTATATTTAATTTAAAGTGTTCAATAGAATCTCCCACATCTCTATTTTGAAGTCCCTCTTTTTGATAGAAAATTTTCTGAACTTTATTACTCCCTGATTACAGTTAAACATGTTGTGGACAAGCCTTGAGAGAGCCTGTCTAATGACTCCTAATTAGGTTGATAGCCAGCTCTGTTAGATGATCCACAAAGTTTTCTTCCTCACCTGTTAGTTTGGTGATCTGTGACTGCTTCATGGGAATTGCAACATAAGATATTGCAAAACATGCATTAAAATGGAACCGAATAATGTTATTTTCTTATGACTGAAGCTCTGTTTAAGTATCAGCATCATGCAACCAGCAGAAGCTTTACTCTCAGCTGCACATACTGTTCAGTATAGCACTTGCTCCCCCTCTGACTGTGTTACCAGTTTTAGCTGTTCTGTTTTCCTCATTATTGAATGTGACTTTGATTAATGCAAATGGAATTGACCAGGAAACAGAAGCACTCAGTTTTTGTTTT
>VZSV01000027.1:4230837-4248295 GCA_013398735.1 Nothocercus julius | reverse complement strand
TTAAAGACATTTTCCTTGCAGAAGACGAAAAATTGTATAAATCATCATTATATGAAAAAAGTAATGCCCGCAGCATAAAAAAAAAAAAAAAAAAATTGAGACATTTAACATTTTTTTTCCATAATTTTCAGCAGGACGAGGTAAAAATAGAGAACTGGAAAAGCAGAGTTTTTTTGCTTCCCTTTGGAATAAAGACGTATATGCCAGAAATAAAGATAAATGAGGGGTTGAAATAACTGTGGCTGCGAATGCCTAATAATATGAATGCTTTGACCCTTATGGGAAGATCTGGGAGATCTCTGATTCAGAGCAAGTATTTGAATTTGTGTTTGGACAGTGAATCTGTCCCTCCAGCTCTGTGTCATGAAAGCAAGGGCTCAGATCCCCTGCTCCCTCGCTTCTCCCTGCTGAGAATGGCCAGATCACTAAGTCATTCTTGTCTCTTTCTTGCCCTTGAAGAATAATAATTATTTTACACAAAGTGAAACAGTTTAAGGGGGAATATTGGCATCTGCTGGTTGACATGCACTCAGCAAACACGGAGCCAACTCCTAAAAGGAAACGGAGGAGAGAACTGAGAACAGTCCTTCATGCTTTAAGCTTGAGGCTGCTTTCCTGTTTTTGCTTCTTTTATTTATTTATTTATTTATTTATTTATTTATTTTTACTGCAGTGTCTGGTAGGAAATATGTTCTTAGGCAAGCCCTGCAGGTTTACTGGGGCTTAGGAACAAAACCTGCACTGTGACTCACAAAAGAATAAGTTATGTAACAAAAATCATTAGGTGCTTAAATCACTTCACTCTGATTCCTCCAAGGTAGGACCACAGATGGATTGCAATTTGAGCACCTAAATTTACTATTTGGGCAGCTGTTGGCAGCAATACCCAGAAGTCCCTGCAAACCTTTCTGAGCAAATTATGGTATATTAGACTCTAAAGATAGATTGATGATTAGGAGGCTGTGGAGGATAGTTTGCTTCTTACTTCCAAATCCAAGTCAGAAACAATTATATTGAAACATTATGCATTCTGTTTCTGAGCAGTAAAACAGTGAAAAAAAATCACTGACCATTGCCATTGCATTATCTCCATTTAAAAATAACCAAACTTTTCTTATAAAATGATAATTTTGATAAGGTACAAAAATGCTTCCTACAATAATGCAATATGGTAATGGCTTAAAATGGTAATTAATTCCTCTAGAAAAAAAAAATAAAAGATAAGCGATAAATATTTCTTAGGAAATCCATGTTTCTATATATGCCAGCAGATGAGAATGCGACGTCAAAGAGGAAGCTTTGTTCCAGATGACATCCTTACAGGGAACTCCGTGAGCTGCTAGTAGAAAGTGTGTATGAGAATATGCTGTATAATACTCTCACTAGCTGTCTAAACATAACTGGTAAAATATTCTTTTTAATGTATTTTGCATACTGTTGACAAAATTAAGTACAGCATTCTTCTTTTGCTTTCTGGTTTTAATTGTACTACTCCAGTGACAGACTTTAATAAAGTAATTGCTGTTATACAACTTCCCATATGCCTTCATTATTAAATGTCTTTAAAAATATATATATATATATTGCCCTGGAGAAAGATTTGTAAAGACCATTTCTGCACAGAGAGAAAGCAGAGAGGTTCCATTCCAGATAGACTTCCAACTCTGCAAAGAGCAAGCAGTTAAACCTGTTTGCTGCACATGAAAAGAAATCGGGAAGATTACTGCAGAAGTTCTAGAGAAAAGCTGATTAAATGCCAATGGCTGTTGTGAAAGTGCCTTCTGATAACTAAGCTGGCTTGTTCACCTTCGCAGCACATCAGGGAAAAGATGCTCACAGTCTAGCGTGACTCTGTCCCAAGCACTACGCAGCTGCAGTGAGGAGAACTGCTAGAAGAAGCAGAATACCTTTATGGTGAATAAAAGTTTTAGTTTTGCAGAAATCACAAGGTGACAGGAGGAAAAATGGTTATATATTCTCTTCTGGATCTAGATATCTTGCCTGAAGATTTCTTGCCTATAGTGGCTCATGAATTTTCAGCAAGTGCTACTATTTACCACATCTCCGACATATATAGTGCAGGATCAGTTCAAAGTAGGGTGGATTACATCACTTCTATTTTTGCTAATGTTTTAACCTAACCCCACTGCTTTGTCTAAAATGGACTTTATAATACTCGGTTCTCCTGGTAGGGGTAGAAATTTGGCTACTTGAGGAAGACACACCAGAGCAAAAACACTGAGTTTACTGTCACCTGCACAGAGGAAGCTGCTGGTGAAAAACATATGCCATATGAAAAATATAATTTAGTAGATAACATTATATGGATATTTTGGGAGTGGAAAAGGATTTAGGTGGAGGACCGTGCAAGCATAGCATTGCCATTTGCTTGGTTTTCTTTGTACATGCCAACATGCCATCCTTTTCCACCTGGAATTTTTATTTGCCTAGGCAACAAAAAGAAAAAAAAAAAATCTCAATTTATTCAGGGCTTCAGGACACCAAGTGGCCCTGCTCCAGCTGAGCTGCCTGACATATGGAAGCATTCCTCAGCTAAGCTCCAGAGGTTCCGGACAAAGGCCCCAGCCTTCTGGATGTGTCACATGTGCTACTCACATTGCAGCTCAGCTATCCTGTGTGTCCCTCCATGCATATATCTATCGGAAATTTCTCAGCTGGAAGTACAAGAACCTAAATGGAATCTGGCTATATTCCAGGAAGGTGCAGTTTTGCAAAGAGTTTTAATATATTTCTGATATTTACAGCAAGAAGGACCACAGTAATATGTATTCTTCTCACAAGATATTGTATTAGCAAAGACTGAGACTGTTGGTATCTCCTTTGGTATTTCTCCAGTTTTGCAACACCTCGTGAGGAGCATGGGTTTTGAGGGTGAGCTGGAGAATTGAAAGGAACTGACAGTGGTTGAGATGCTCAGGAACAATTGAATTTGAAACATTTAGAAGAATGGATTATGCAGTAATTGCAGATATGTATTTATTTCACTTCTTTTCCCATAGCTGTCTTCTTCCTTCCTCTCTTCTCCTTTCCATAAACAAACGCTTATAAAATCTGAAGTGTAGATTATAATGCTTTGAATGGCTTTGCTTGAATTTTACTGACAGATAGAGAGTATTGTGCTTTGGTCTGGCTCTGCGCCAGAGAAATAGTCAAATCCAATGCCAAATTGCAGCACAAGACTATTTTGAATGACAGACTAAAGTGTGTGTAAGGATGTGAAAACAGGTGGTCTGGGATGCCTGATATCAACAGAGCATCTGCTCACCGGAGTGCGACTGCGCTATACTGCATTCTTGTAATCTAGAGCGGCATTTGCAATGAGGAAAGTAGTTGGCATCTTTTACGATGCTATCATTTTGTACCTCTTCTGAGTACCAAAATACAGACAAACCTGTATTTTAGGCTAAAAATATTTCAGACAATCCATGTTTTTTTTACCTAATGTGTATTTCATAAAAGACTGGAAATCAGATTATCTTTCCATATGACAGAATATTTGCACAATATGGCTTCACTTTCTTTTGTGAAGACACACATCTGTTGCAAAACACATGAATGATTTGACCTCTTTGGTTATAACCGACTAGCTAAAGCTAGCATATTTTTATTCCCGCTTAATGTATTGGTATTAGGCCTGTTAAGTCTTTACATTGACTATCAAAGCGGGCATCCTTGTTCGCTTTACAATGCTATATCTGTTAATATATCAGCAGTCTTTCTTACAGATGCAATACTTGTAGTAACCAAAGGCCTGAAATATTTTCTGTTAGAGGACAGGACCATTTGCTTAAGACACTTTTGCATTTGTGAGGGATAAATACTGAAGAGGATGTGCTTTTTGCTAGTGAGACAAGTTATGAATTCTTTAAGAAACACATTTTTTTTTCTTAGCATACGAATAAAATTTTAGATACAGAGGTCTAACAGCAGGTAGGAGAGCGTATGGTCATGTGAAACACATAAAATATTTAACTTTATAGCATGTTGGAGCTTTCATGGCAATGACTTGTGTGCACATAATCACGTTAAGTAAATAGTACTGACATGTTCGTGACAGTTAATCATGCAATGAGACACAAAACATAGGCCATGAGTTCATATGGCAACATTTTTCAAATAACTAATGACTGGGCTTCATGAATATGGCTGTTTTACTGAAATCCGTATGAGGCAGGTTTCTGTTTTGTTATAAATTAAGTGGGACTGATGAGGAAGTTGATAGTTTTCCCAAATGTTCTCTTTGTATAGTATACCCACACAAATGTTTCTTCTCTCTAGGAACTACCTGGAATATCTCTTTCCATTTTTAAACTCAGACTTAAAAATACAAAATTAAAAAAGTCTCCCAAGATATTGCTGAAGTAAGTCCTTCCTTTCATTATTACAACCCCTCTGTTACTCTGATGTGTTAGCTTTATTGTTTCTGAATCAGGATCTGTACAAGAATACAGCACCGCTGAGGATTGTCCCAAAAGGACTTAGGATGCCAGCATTATTCATTTGCCCTTGCGAACAAGTAGAAGAGAAATACGATGGTGATATGTGATGAATATGTATTTTTTAAAAAAAAAAAAAAGGTGCAGGAACATCAGGAATAGCTATGCCTCTCTCTCTCTTCACACACTCTTCACAAAAAGGAAAATTATTCTGTAGAATATAGCCATAGATGATAACCATGATTGGATAACCTCTGATTGCGAGGATAATAGCTTATGATTACTCAAAGCTGAAAACCCTTCACTGAAGTTCCAGGGGTTATTAAAGGAGACCCTGTACAGGTGTTTGCATAACTGAATGACTTGTATGGCAGGGGCCTGAATTCTTTTGTTGAAGTATCACTTTTTAATACTCAGGGCACAGGTCTAACATGTTTAGTAATGATAATAATAAATAAAAACACATGACATCATTATTTTTAAGGCCTGTTTACATTATTGTAAATTTATACTTACTAGGTGCTCTAATTGGTATAATTGAGAATATGGGAAATGAACTGAGCTTCTGCTCAATAATGATCAGGAGAGAGATGGCAGTGCAACTCAGAGCGGATCACGATATTATAAATAAATGATCAATAAATTTTTTATTGCATTTCAAGTTCATATTGGCACTAAAGCAGAAAGCAAGAAAAATAGCTCTGTGATAGATGAAATACACTTTTATTTTTATTTTTATTCCACACTGTTTCATTGTTTCTTTTCTTTTTTTTTTTCTTTTTTCTTTTTTTCTGGCCATTCTTAAAACCATTGGGTGTTGTTTTGTGAGATTTCACCAAGGAATACCTGTCAGCATTAAAAAGTCAACATTTTAAGATGGTACAGCATCTATATGTATGCTCTCCCTCAAACAGCTTTGAAATACCAAAGGTCATTACCTGCTCTAGTACCATAACTCTTGTAACATGCTGTGGTGTCTTAGATACATCTGTGTGCTCATGTTAACGTTTTAATGGTGACAGCTTCATGGAGAAGTGACTTTTTGTATGAGGCATTTCAGACATTTTCCCTTCGCCTCCATCCAGCTGAAAAAGAATTTCAGGCTCTGCATTCTGAATTGTAAGCTATTCTTTTTTTTGAACTAGTTTATTTATGCTCATTAATGTAGTACTATTAGCATCACGGTTGCAAAGAATGTGGGGTGCACCATCAAAACAGTGTGGCCATGCTAAAATAAAAGACAAACATGAGCCAATTGATGAGGAGATTCTGTGTCAGCACCACACTGAAATTCAGCAGCACTCTGCAGGTTTATATCTAAAATATATGCTACTTCTATTCCACTACGAAAAGCCTAAAAGAATAGAGATTTAAAATCAGATTTTGAGATAGTTTTGCCCTCTTGGACTGTTGGAGAGACACAAAAAAATAGCAGGAAAACTGGCCTCCTGGTGCTGCCAGAAGCATGGGGCGGTGTGTTGTGGCCCAGTGGAGGGGGGTGGTCCCATGCTCTGCGCCTGTTATCCCCAGTGAGTCAAAATGACCTTTGGAGCTGTCAAAATGCAGACAAACCCAGCCTGGAGGCTTTGGTGAGCAGCCACGGTGGTGGGCAGGCTTACAGAGACTGTGGCAGGGCTCCAGTCCATTCAAGAACAGGATCTGGTGTAATCTTGAGGTGGCTCAAGGTGCAAACTGTGGCTGCTGCCCTGTATTTGAAGATTTTCCTTTACTTATTTATTTACAAACAGCAACTTTTGGAGTATTGCAAGATGCTTTTTGCAAAAGAGAAAGTAAAGTGCTCAAAACATATGACAGTCATAACACTCAGGACTCTCTCTCCTAGGCTTACTTATCCTATAGTTCATTCATGTTAGGCTGTTGGGTAAAAGACTAATTTGTCACCAAATAGTTTTTACCAGGCTTACTGCAATGACTCAGTGTCATCACACAAGTAGGCCGGCGCTCTGACTAGTTTTTAAAAATCACATGCCTTTGGATGTTTCTGATCAAAATACTTTTATTGAAGTACTTGCAGGAAAAAGGCTGCTTAAAACAGTTGCCTCATTCTGATCCCGACCAAGACCTTCTATGTAAAAATGTTTAATAAACCAGAAAATTTGAAAGAGGGGGAGCAGTATTTTCAAACTGATGATAATAATGATAAAAATAAAAGTACTCAACATATAATTTTCTCCGAGATTAAATTTCAGCTTTACTACCTCTCGTTCAGGATTAAAATTTAGGTTGCTACTTACTATCTGAAGTAATAGAAATAGGCTTTCACAGAAGGAACAATGATGGACGGAGAGCTTTGCTATAATGCTTCACAGAACACAATGTTTTGAAAGATGTTTTTAAGTACAAAATACAGGAATGAAAACAGATGTGTTTTAAATATCACAGGTGCTCTGTATTCTTCCTGTATAAATGTATTGCCTTATTATTTTAATCAAGGGTATCATCTGTAACATAGTTCTGTGCCCAAGCCGAGATCTTAAATGATTTTAAAATATTCTTCATTAATTTTGCTGGAACTGTATTATGAATTAACTGGCATAGAAATATAACAGCTAGAGTAATAAGACTGGAACCAGAATTCTTTTTAGCTTCTAAATTAGAATTCTATAATAAATGGTAAATTGTAATGCCATTACAGAAAGGTTACCATCTTTTATTACATGAAGTTAAGAACCTAAGTTTTACTAATGGTGCAATTTTCTCTGTAATTCATCTTTTACTTAATAGCACATAATTGTTTAAATAATGTTTCAGTCCCCGTAAAAAAGAAGGTATTGTTAGCAAGGAAAATCAGAATATCATACAGTTCAGGAAAACCAGAGTGTTCTCCTTTTTAGATGTTCACATATATTACATTGCATTTCACTAAGTCACAGGAGCATTTCATTTTCTATGCCACCAATTGATTTGTATTCCGTCTGATGACCTCAATCCCTTTCCTTTTTTTTTTTTTTTTCCTAACAAAACACTTGGGGGGCTTTGTTTAAAATCCATTTTGTGTTGTTTTTTTTTACTAATCTTAATAAGGTACTATGAATGCAATTTACTGAAATAATAGATTTGTAAGGGAAAAAAAAGTGTGCTCAGAATTGCAATTATGTCTAAGAGCATATAGACAAGAATGTGCAATTTTTAAGTTCAAAACTTTCAAACCCTCAGGTCTACCCTGCTCTCAAGAGATTCAGTCTCTCAGACTCCATAACCCTTACAGGTCTGGATGCTTTTCAAAATCCAAGTAGGAAGCTCTCACCAAAAAGCTAATCCACTTCAGCATTCACAAACTGTCCTGGGGCAGCTGCACTTCTTTCTTACCTCCTGCCCATCTCCTGCACAGCCCTCCATGGCTGGAGCTTGGCAGTGGGAAGGGCGAGCAGCGGCTTGGAGAGCCCAGCCCAGGAGTACCAAGAGCCTCAGCTCCTGTTGAGGATGGAGCTTGCCCACCACAGCCGCAGGCTGCAAGACCTCCTGGGGATTGCCACCTGCAAGACAGTGCAAGACTCATAGGGACAGGGTGGAAACAATCAAGAGCTAAAGACACACATGCCCCCGTAAACCTGAACCTGCTCTATCTGTTGTTAGGTATTTTATCCAAAGACTTCTTAGTGCTAATGTTTAAGCTGTCCCTGAAGCAGGAAAAAAAAAAAAAAAAATCTATAATATCTCAATTGCTGCAATATCTATGTGCCAAATGCAGACATTTGTTTGATTTGGCCTCTGGCTTTTTTCTCTGGCAGGCTCTACATTTCATTTCTCCCATCCTGTATCAGTCTGAGTTCTCCTTTGGTTAAAAAGAAAAGCAAAACAAAACAAAATTGCTGTACCATGTAAAAAAGCTGCATTGCATGCAGTATCATGTGAAAAAAATTAGTTTGGATGCAAACAAATGCAAAAGCCTTGCCTTCGGAAACACTGATGCTAAAATGATGGTAACCCCATGAAGGAGTTGCAGCAAACAGTCTGCTGGTTGTGGTCGCCTGTGCAAGGCCCCCCTTTCACCAAGCCCGCTGCCATTCACGTCCGCAGCGGGGAACGTTCCAGCAGACACAGGTCTCACTGAGCATGGTAGTGTGGCGGCATCCCACTCCGGCATCGTAATGCCACTCCAGATTGCTACCTTGGAATGTAAATTAACCTCTGAAATTACCCTTCTGCTAAGTGTATATATTTTGCCTTTTCTATGCATTTCTTCACATCTAGGAGAGGGGTTCTGGAGGAAATGCTGCTGATGGTAGAGATGTGGCTAAGTAACATCTCAGTTTAGTATGTAATTTAGGCTATTAATTTGGATTCTGACACATTAAGTGGAAAATCAAAAGCTTATTAATCTTTCAGGTACCAACTAAATGGTACTCAAGTTAAAAGTAGCATCCTAGATGAGCCACAAGGCCCCAATTCCCAGCTAGATTAAATTATTTGTAAATTTTACAAGCAATAATCAAGTGAGAGCGCAGCACAATTAGTCAGGAAGTGTTGTAAGGATGTCTTAAACAATTGTGTGGAATAGAGATGCTCTTGCGCCGTAGGAAAAGGGAATTCATTTAGGTCTAAGCAAAATCTCTCCGTTCATTTGGCCTTGTGACAGGCTTTGTGCAGATTCTAGATGAATCTGTTCAAGGCAGAGATTCTGTCCATTAGAGGAGGAGAAAGACTGAAATTAGCAGTTATGCTACAGTGAAATCGGAGTTGGGCTAACTGGTATTAGTTTATTTTTGTCTTTTAGTATGTTCATGACTCTCGTTCAGGCTATGGAAAACTAGAAAAAAATATTTTGGAATCAACTTCCACTATATATTTTTTCTTATTACCTGCTTTATAGTTCATAGCAAGCATTTGAGAGTCCTTAATTTCAAATGGATGAATTAATTTTACAGGCACTTATTTAAATGCATTATGTTTGGCATGATATCTAAAATTAATTTTGCAAGAGATGGCAGCAATTTTGGCTCTTTTTCCTTCATCACATTGCAATCTGGCATTACTTTCTCCTTCTATCCTGTTTTACCTTACCACAGTGATTAACTTAACGGTCAAACTTGAAAGGATGGAAAGTACCCACACCTAGAAATATGCAGTAATTATTTCCTTAGATCTTTTTCCTTTTTTTTTTTTTTTTTTTTTCTAAGACAGTGTCTGATGTTTAGCTGTATTGCTTTGTCTGGAATCTCCACAGTGTAGACTATGCCAATAAAGGAACATTTTTTAACTCCTCATGTCAACTGCTTAAATGGTGAAGAACAGCAATTTCAACAATGCAGACCCACACATTTTAATTTTCAATAACAGACATTAAATGAACAATAGAAAACGGTTATAATGAATTTGTAGTTCTTTTATGCAGCTGTTCATTGCTTCTTAGTTTAACTTTAATTATGCTCCTTTGTAGAATTATTTATGCAGTCCTGTTGGCTCTCTTTCTGTTCTATTGTCTGAGATCTAATTACAGTACTTGTCAATATAGCTAAATTGTTTTGAGGAAATGAAAAAAAATTACTCTGTGGTAGGAGTGCGTTCTGAAGAATGGAAAGTAATTTACTGTGGAATCCTCATTTCTGGTATTCCCTGAATCAGACCATCATCTCTTCTAAAAGACATGGCAAAATGATCAGAAAAAAAAAGACCACAAACAAAAGATTGTCCCAGCACACATTCCTGTGCAATTGCCAGATAGGGGGTAGTACTTTCTGGCAAATGTACTCACAGACTGGCTGCTGTCTGCTGCCAATACCTGCATGCAGACAGTGCTTGCAAGCAAACAAATGTTCATATGATATAGATTTATTGTGATAACTATTTAAATTACTTTAAAATTATTTTAAATGAAAAATATTTATGATAACAAATTTATTATTTCTGTAAAACATGCAGGTATTAGTTAAATTTAAAGAAATTGAATTATTGCATCAAAGACTGTATCTTGATCTGGAATTGATTTCTCCATTTTGATGTCCTTAAATATATATTATTCAATCTCTGCTCATGAATTATCATTGTTATGCTGCTACTTAAGCTACACAAAAAGTGCAAACTAACAAACACTACTAGATTCAAGATTACCAAACATTAGAAGGCTTATGAAAAGGAATTTTTTATGTTGTGGATAGACACTGGAGTGATATAACATGCTGTTTTCAAGGCTTTCCTGTATGATAGTGCATAATTGCTTTATATATTCTGCATCTGCATATACTTCACCTATGGCTTCTGTAGTGCAAGAGCTTCCAAAATGATATTTGAGAGCTGTGACAGCATGTAGCTGATGCTCTGAATTGGCACACATTTTACTGATGATGCCTGTATCTTAGGCACCTCAAGTAAGTGCCTGAAGATCAGTGGGATGAACTTGGGACATACTTCAGCTGGTTGACAGGTATGTCCTAGAGGCAAAAATGTAGAACTTAATCACGTTTTGGTTACCTCAGGCCCTTCCACTTCAGTGGATGGACACTTTTCCTGCTATTGGTCTGAATGTTGTGCAGTCATTTGTATCTGCACAGACAGTGAACTGCCCATTATCTTACACATTTTTTATTCTTTAAGACAATTGGGCCGAAACAATAATTTCTAAATTAATTAAAATATAAAATCATCTTACACTACTTAAAAGCAAGCTACTATATTTTGTTATTTTTATGGCTATCTATTTACAAATATACAGACTCAAGATGGGCTTTATCAATAGTAGATATGAATCAGGCCTCATATTTCATACTATCAAGTTCATTGATCCTTTTGGCTGCAATTCCTTCCCAAACTGAGATCTGATCTGGGAAGGGAAGTACCACTTAAATTTCCTATTTCTATAAATCTTGATAGTATCATGATTTTTATATTTTTAAAGAAAATCTGAAATACAGCTTTAAGAAAAACAGGAGTGGGGAGGTAAAAGGGAACAAGAATAAACTATGGTGGCATTTGAAATGACAAACATGCAAAAATGTTGTTTTTTTATTTTTTTTCAGTATATTTTATAGAAAATACTCAGAAAGCTACCAATTATGCACAATATTTTGGAAGAGCTAACAGATCTTTAAGACTGTTGGAGATGAGGAACGGTAAAAAACATGTTTTAAAAAATGAACTCCCAGCAAGACATATAGAGTGGGAACAACAGGTTGTAGAGGAAGCAATCCTGATATGCGAATAGAGACAGGAAATCACAGAATGATTAAGATTGGAAGGGATCTTTGGAGATCATCTAGTCCAGTGCCCCTGCACAAGCAGGGACACCTAGAGCACGTGGCACACGATCGTGTTCAGGTGGGTTTTGAATATCTCCAGAGAAGGAGACTCCACAACCTCTCTGGGCAACTTGTTCCCATACTCGTCACCCTCGCAGCCAGAAAGTTTTTCCTCAAATTCAGATGGAACTTTCTGTGTTTCAATTTGTGGCTGTTGCCACTTGTCCTATTGCTGGCCACCACTGAAAAGAGTCTGGCCCCATCCTCTTGAAATCCCTCCTTAAGGAATTTATACACATTGGTAAGATCACATCTCAGCCTTGTCTTCTTTAAGCCAAAGAGGCCCAGCTCTCAGCCTCTCCTTATAGGCCAGATGTTCCAGTCCACTGATCATTTTGTAGCCCTAGGCTGGACTCTCTCCAGTAGCTCCATGTCCCTTCTGTACTGGGGAGCCCAGAACTGGACATCTGATGTGGCCTCACCAAAGCTAAGGAGAGGGGGATCATCATCTCCCTCGACCTGCTCGCAACACTCCTCCTAATGCAGGCCAGGATCCCATTGGCCTTCTTGGCTACAACAGCGCATTGCTGGCACATGGACTACTTCCAGCTGTCTGTAGAAGATCTCATTGACTTCGTCATCCTGGTCAGGTGGCCTGTAGTAAACACCCTGTCCTGAACCAGTGTCGGGGAGGTTTCGATACGATCCCAAGAGCGAGATTAAGACGCAAATGAGGTCAAATGCCATTCAGCCTTGTAAGCTTTATTCTCATAAGCACGATAGGACAGAGAGAAGAAGGAAAAAGAAAGAAAAGCAAGCAATCAGGAGAGATGCAGCAAGATTATAGTTACCACCACCATCAGTGCAGCTAAGTGTCGTTGGCTCCGCTTCTGTGCAGGTACAGGTGTCTCGGTGCCTCGGTGCAGGTGATGTTCAGGGAAAGAAGCCGTGTGCCCCGGAAGAAGCTGCGCACCGCTGGGGGAACACGCAGTTCTTTTATGTCCCCTTTCTTGAAGAGTCTGCCCACTTTCTGTGCGCTCTGATGCTCTCCTTTAGCCAGCTGGAGTGCAAGCGCTGCTCCGTAGGCACTGCCGAGCATTGTTTTTGGTCTTGTGCTGAGCTCACAATCTTCCCAGAGACAGGATGCCAAGGCCAAGAAGTAGATAAAACACCTCTAGCTGATATCACAGTCCTCCCAGAGCCAAGGCCAAGAAGTCCTGAATGGTATGGCAACAAGGTCGAGACAAACACAGTCCACAAGAGTCTCTTACACACTCACAACAGTGTCTCCCATGTTTAGCCTGTCCAGAAGCTCTCAGCTGGCTCTCTAGTCACTTCCAGGCAGAGCTCGATACATTCCAGCTGCTCTCTCACATAAAGAGCAACTTCCCCACCTCGCCTTCCTGGCCTGTCTTTCCTCAGGAGCACGCAGTCATCAGCGCTCCACTCATGTGAGCCATCCCACCGGGTCTCTATGATTGCAATGAAATCCCAGCTCGGAGACTGTGCACAGATCCAATTCCTCCTGTTTATTTCCCATGCTGTGTGCACAGGTGTTCAGGGGGGTATTTGAGACTGAAGATCTTGCAGGAGGGGTGCAAGAGGACCCTCCACAGTCCTGTCCTGTGTACACTTCCCCAGTTGCGTGTGCCCACTGGAGGCATCCTGACTCGAGCTGCATTACACTGACCAGAATGCAGGTGCCTTCTGATTCAAATTAAGCGACGCATGAAACAAAGCTGACAAGGTTGTGTCATCAGCTTGTAGATTTCTGATGTCACAGGCAAACTGTGTGCAGCAGTACCTTTATGACAGCTGCTACAACCATGTGAAGAGGAATATCTTGTGTCCAAGTTGGAGAGAAATTATGATTGTTAAAAGTCTGCTGAGAGGGAAACAAAATATTTTAGTACTGAGTTTCAACATCTATGATGTAGCGAAGTAACTGTAGTTCAAAATGAAATAAAGCTCTTCAGAAACTTTTGTAAAATTGTGTTTTATTAAATTGTCTTTTGGATGGAAAAACTTAAGTTCCTGTCATTCAGGAGATCTGGCAATAAAACAAATATAGGACAGTAGCCAGAAGAGGAAAATTTTTCTCCTGGCAGCCAGGGAGTTGCCAGCCCTTGGCACCAATCCTTTGCAGCAGAGGAGCAGTGGACATAGGCTCTGTGGTAATACTCTGCCAGTGACATTTCATGAAGATTGCTTCTTAGAGAGTAAATTTAGCTAGATGCAAGATAAACAATGTATCTTCCAGCATCCACCACTGCATCTGCTGTGCAGTTTGCTCTCAGGAGTAGGTCTGTGGTGATGCTGTGCTGATGCTACCCTGTGCCCCGATCATAAGGTACTTTATTTATGCTAGCTGACCATGCATATATATTACTTTTTAAATTGAAAAAGAGACCAGAAATAACCAGAAATTCCTGAAATGGGTGTTTGGGGACAGTGGTTTCCTGTCACATTTGAGAAACCTGAAGTGCTAGTATCTGATCTATTATATGTGCATAGAGCTTTTATTTATTTATTTATTTATTTATTTATTATTGTAGAACAGTGTTTTCAATTTAAAAGAAATCAATCCACAGAAAGAGTAAATGGCACTGAGCCCCACATTTCTCCTTGGGAGCAGCATTATAGCATTTAGACTTGCTCAACAAGAAGTTTTATATTGCTTCTGTTTATATATAGGATAATATAGTATGGATGCAAGTCTTCCTTGCAGAAAGGTTATTGACACTACTGGTCCTCTGTTGGCATTTATTCTTCATATTTTTATTACTCCTGATCTGTAGTATTTATGTCTCTAGGCTGAGGACTTTCGACTGTGATACTCATAATTTATGGATTGCCTGGTGCCCTGATTTTGTCTGCAAGAACAGGAAATTAAACAATTAAACCGAAGACAGATAGGAAGAATAAAACAGGCTATTACCCTCAGAATTCTTCTTTTTCAATATGCTGTCTATTATTCAGAGGCGGTTAAAAACCATCACCTTACCCAACGACTTTGGAAGAAGTGTGACAGGCTTCAGTAGACAACCAAAAGAAAATGACAAAGCAGCTCAAGAAAGAGGGGTAACTGAGCAGAGTATAAATTCAGGCATTAGTGACAGTTTGAGCTTTTCTGTTTCTTCTGTGATACAGCTTCCGTGAACCTGCACAGTATGACTGAAACCATTTTTGATGGCCTTTGAATGGTTCTTACACTTCCCCCTGCAACGCCAGCTGTCTGATTTTGACCATTGTAAAGCTCCTGGTGATTACTTTAACTACAATAACATTGACAGATCACTTTATTAATTGCGGATTGTCTTATCTGAAGATAGAGACAACAGATATTGGAAAAGGTACAGAATATCCTAATTTTTCATAGTATAATCAGCCTGTTTGGAGACTCAGATAAAAATAAATTACCTCAACCTTACAGTATACTTGACATGTATTAATTGCAGCATTCTCTATCAGCAACTGCCATACCTACATGGGCTAACTTCTCACACGTTACCTTGAAATGTGAATCAAAGTGCTAAAGAGAAGGTGTAGTTTGGTTGTCAAAGCATGGGCCCCTGAGCCAGATCTGCGTTCCAGCAGCTGCACACCACAGGCCCAGGCATTGTACCTTACCTTGTAGAAGTCTCCTAAACCTCCCAGGTGGCAATTCGCCCACCAAAGTAGTAAATTAATTTTAATATAAATAACATAAAAAGAAGGATAGGACACTTTCTGTGGCTTGAGAGGGAAAGCTGTGAAAATTAGCTTAATTCTGAAGAAGGGAAGAGCATCAATATGGACCTATTGTTTATCCAGTCTCACAAGACTCGGTTGGCAAGACATTATAATGGAAGCCAACAGTTTTTTACTTTCTTTTTTCTACTTGCTGCTGGTTTTGTGATGTCCTAACTTGTTTGATACAAAGCCTAAATTAGGCTTAAGAAGCAGGATTAACCTTTCCAATCACATTTAAGGTGAAATTGCTTAACTACAGCACACAATGTTGTGCTGCAGATAATCCATGTCCTTGATTAATGCTTTTATAATCAATTGCTGTCTGGAAGTGACTCCTTCCCATCACACTCTTCACAAAAAGAGCAGATGGTATTTAAAAGGTTATGGCAAGAGGGCATTTCAGAGGTCAAATAGAACATCGATCAAATGGGCAGAAAAATTGCTTTTTTCCTTCCCCTTCTCCTTATCCTCACAACCCATAAGGGAATGTGGCCTATGAATTATAGTTTGATCTATAGTTCAAGCACTAAAATGTTTTCTTGTTTCAAATTTCTATGTTGTTTTGGGTAATGAACCTGGAAATTGGATTCCTTTTGTACCAATAAAAAATTGTGCCCAATACACGTATCTCAGCAATATAATTCTTAGGCCAATGGAGATTTTCTTGCTATTACCTTGAATGAAGTCAGAACAGTGCTATTTAGTAAAGGCTATACTAATATTTAAAATGTCCTTAGATCAAATTTTAACAAAGGTAACGACTCTGTGAAAGAAGTGACACTCCACTTCCATGATCTTCTATACAAACCAATACAAAAGTGAATATATTGTATGATTTATTCTCTCTCTATGTCTCTCTGTACTCACTGTACACAATTGGATACTGCTCTGCATTCGAGTTCAAGGACAACTATGTGGTTTGAAGGGGCTAGGGAGAGACACCACACCTATTGAGGCAAAACCCAAAACCTGAAATCAGGGTTCTGCCCTTTTTCAACACAAGAAATATATCATTACTTGTTTTCCTCATCTTTTTTATTCTTTCCAGTCTAAACATACAGTTCATTAATAAAAGAAATGGAAGAGTAAAATTGTTGTGTCTGTAGTCTATTAATGTGGGGAAAGTTATTTAAAAAATATATTCTTTTCCTATTAGTTTGAAAGTGAGTATCACTGTTATGAAGGCTTTGTTACACGTGTCACAGTGGACAAGTGAATGCTCATCCTAAGTTGGCCTTTAAAGAGGCTTTCATCTGGGAAGGAAAAGGCAAAATCCTGTAGTCCTTCTTTGTGGTCAAAAATAGTTTTTTTTTTTTTTTTTTTTTGTTAGTATTAGAGCTTATATTTAAGGGCCCGAGCACACCAAATAGTTCGTTTCTGAGCAGTTCTCCTTTGCATCATGTGAGAAGATACACAGGATGTTGCAGAGAATATTTTCATAAGACAGGCATTTAAGTTTATTCAAGATCAGTTAGTATCTAGCATATTCTGCATAAATGAAGCTATTAAGGATGAACTTTTCAAGTATAGACAAAAATAGAACCTGATGAAACCACACTAACTAGTCTTATTAAAGTGACATCTGGATGTCTTACCAGCTAAGAATGGTGCAAATACTATCACTGAAGCTAGTGGTATCTGTTAAATCATATTAACATGCACACCTATTTCTAATGCTTTAACTATCTCTGGTTAAGAGCATAACATACAATGGAAAAAAATGGCAAAAAAACACAGTGTTATAGCTAAATTTTGACTTTTTTTAATGACAACAATGCAGACAAAAAATAATGCTGAAGTCTATGACACACTATGATCGAATCATGTCTGTCAATACAGAAAAACACAAACAGAGATATTGCATATATTGCAGGAGTTTTTACATGATTTACTGGCTAACAGAGAAAAATTCTTTCAATATAGCTGAGATAATACTGTTTCACTGTTAATTAGAAGTTCTTAGGAGGTACTGTATGGTAAAAAAATGTTAAGTATTTCACAGAATCACAGAATGGTTGAAGTTTCAAGGGATGTCTAGAGATCATCTAGTCCAACTTCCCTGCTCATGCAGGG
>VZSV01000027.1:4169120-4204022 GCA_013398735.1 Nothocercus julius | reverse complement strand
CCTGAGAAAGGCAATCTGAGAAAGGAAGACCTCATGGAAGTCTGGGTGGTCACACATCTGCTATTCTCTTCTCAGCAATCAATTCTGATTCCCAATCCAAATTTTTCCGTTTTGCACAGTTCCTATTTTAATTCTGCAGTCATTATTTCTGCCTATTCCACAGCAACCCACTTTGTTCCTTCTAAAAGTAGAAGGAAATCCTAAAGGAGACCCCTTCAAAGAGACCAGTGCTTTTGTAGTTCCGCTTCTGTTCCTACTGGAAAATTTGTTCCTGTTCTTTCAGACTGAGAACTCCCTGACTTTTCTCCCTTGCGAGCTACAGGAGCAATTTCAGCAGAGTATCTCCTGCCCTGCCCCCTGTTATCACCCCACTGTGTCCTGCAGAGATGCAGGAGATTGCAGGCAAAAGGAGAGGGAAGAAAACAGCTAGCAAATTGCTCAGGTTTTGGTAGCAGAAGAATAGCAGGAAAGCTGCTTAGTTCTTTATGCTTCTGTCTAGGAAAACTCTCAGATTACTGATATGCTGGAAAGACTATTCTTTGTTAGTGAAGTGGCTGTTTATAATGCAAGAGCTAGAAAAGCAGGACAGAAAGACAGGTATAAGGCCTTTTCCCAATCCATGGGATGTTGTTTCACACTGAAGGATCTAGGCTATTTCCCTAGCCAGAATTCCATTGTGATATTTAGTAAGTATAATACTTCTTTATATCATGTTTTCTTATTGTAGAAATGTGGACCAAGGTCTGGGAAACAAACTGCTCAGTGTTGGTCAAATCTGTAGAAAATTTCCAAACCCACAAAACTTCATGTGCAAATTGATAATTTGCAAAGCAGCCACCTCAACTTTAGAAGAAGCAAAGTCAAGATTAATTTTCCATGATCACTGAATCTTAGAAGCATATGTAATGCCAGGAGAAGAGAAAAATTGAAGGCCCATGCATGGGCAACCTAACTTATAAGCTTGTAAATGAGCTGCATATTTTTTTAGCTTTTGACTGAAGTGGGAGATGGAAGGTGAGAGCCAAGTAGCAGCTATTATAGTATTGTGCACATGACATTAAAGTTCTGGGTCAGTTGTTTCCATTATAAACCCCATTTCAGGGTTTATAACTTGGCTGCCTTAAATCATATCTAGCTGAAACTGACATGGCACTTGTCAGGACATGTGTAGGAGACTTTTTCCCCCCTTTCTTTCAGGGGGAAAAAAAAAAAAAAAAGTTTACATCATTTAAACCATTTATCTTTTTGATGCAGTTAAAGATCTTGTTAGTAATTTCAGGCACATCAGGGGAAAATAAAGACTTTAAAAAATAAGTAAATACAGAAACTTCATATTTAAGGGATCACAGACTATGGGAAAACTAAGCATATAAATTCAAAATTTGCAGCTCAAGACAATCTTTCCCTTTTTAAGGTGGTGTCAAGCTGTTTTTCAGCCATACAGTCAGATGAAGATACACTTTTCACTACTGTGCTTTTTCCTTCCATCTATTTGTCTAGTTAGTGAGCTATCTGATTCAGGAGCCACAGAATCACAGAACGGTTGAGGCTGGAAAAGACCTCTAGAGATCATCTAGTCCAACCCCGCCGTGCTCAAGCGGAGACACCTACAGCATGTGGCACAGGGTTTTGCCAAATCCAGGAACGGGGCGAGCGGGGACTATGGAAAGAACCAGACACCAAGGGAAAGAACAGTCATGTTTATCGTTAATATCAAATAATACAGGAAAGAAATGATACATCTAACAAAACAGTAAGCTTACTATGCGCTGGGTTTTAACAACAGACAAAACAAGCAAGGTAATGCACTTAATCTTTATGTTGTTTCTGCTGATCTCAAAGTGATTTTACTGGGGTTTGCTAGACTATCAGCAATTTGATTATCCTGAGAAGAATTATTAAAGTTTATGTCAGGACAGGTATATTTTATTTTTATAAAGAGAAAAATTCACAACTTTTTTTTTGAGAAAAAAGTTTTTTTTGAGAAAAAAAAAAAGTAGTTGCTTATTATTCTGTGTGTGTCCTTATGAGTATAAAAACCTGCATATGATAACTGATTTTCCTAGATAGAAGTACAGTATAGAAAGGATCTGTAGCCTCAGTTTATAAAACTAGACACCTGCTGTGTAGGAGAGCCTGCTTGAGTTCCTTAGGGGAATCTAGACACACAATTAGAGGTAAACACACAAAAACACATCCCCAGGGAAAAACATAATAATAAAAAAGTGTTTCTTATAATAAAGAACTATATTAAAAAAAAAGGAAAGTTGAGCACTGTATAATAAAAGCACAGAACCCAAGGCAAAAAGGATGCAGTCAATTTTCCAAACAATCTTTATGAGGGTTCAGGGAGAACTGGTGATTTCATGAGAGACCTTGCAGAGCAAGGTACATATAGCCTCATTATACAGCAGTGTCTGGGTAATAATGTGAAGGGTAGGGAGAGGATAGATACAAAAACTATCATTTGGCTTGTCATACATAACTAATAAAGCGGGGCTGGAGACCAGTTGTCACTGCTTGTTCATATGGGGCCAGTTTCTGGCAGGGACTGAATGTGGGCACCTGCCAATAAACCCAGGCAGAGCAGTGAGAGCAAGCATCTTCTCTGGGCTCTACAGAGCAGATCGTCTGTGATGTTAACCCACTATTAAGTGCCAAGGAGGAGCATCCCAAGGTGATGCTGAGACCTGCCAGATTTCTGTCTCACTCATATGTTTGTATGTCTTCAAGCAAAGAAGCAGCCTTAGTCCATTTCTCCAGTTTGCACTGAGGGCATTTGCTGCCTCCTCATTATGAGAATGATCTTAGTGAGTCAGATGAGTAGGAAATCTAAGGGAAATTTTAGAACTAAGAAGTGTAAGAGAACCACATTCTCTTCATGTAAACTTTAGTAGTTAGAGCAACCATAAGTACAGCTAGTTCAGTCTGAGCAGAATTTGGCCAGTAACTTTTTCTTACAATTGTCTATCATAAGACAAAGATAGCTAGATTAATATAAACACAATTTAAAGATATTTTATAGATGTGTCTATTCTTTATAAGAAAAATACCCTGTGAGCTTGATGGATACATCTTCCCTAGGAGTGCAGAAGCAACTTTGGTGAATTTCATATATAGTAGGCCTCAGGTCTGACAAACTTCACAGTCACACGGAAAAAAGTCAAATAGATAATGCTCTAAATTGTGTAGCGAACAAGCTACAGTTTCAGGACTCTGTAATTTTTAATCAATAAAAAAAGTTTACCCATTGGTCCCTGTATATTATTAATTTACAGAAAGAACTAGATGAAACATGCAACATTCAGTTGTAATTTGTTTATAGAGAGGTTCAGGCAATTATACTGGACAAGAGAATTCATTTTGCAGAGTAAGATTTAGTGATTAGTCATGGAGCCCTCATTTTCTCTCTTAGCCTATAAAATTCAGTGGTCTATCCAATCTATTGAACACACCATTCAGCTACCTGTGGCATTAGTTTGGTATGCAGTCCTTGCAGCACTAATCTACAGAATTAATATGTAAGTGAATAGCCTCATATAGAACCGATCCTTAAAGCACACTGTACTATTACTATTAATATTTACTATTAGTATAGTATATATATAATATTACTATAGTACTATTAATTAAACATTATTAATTAAATTAATTAATTAAACATTAATTAAACATTATTAATTAAATTAATTATTAATATTACTATAGTACTACTAATATTTATTTCATCACTTTCCCCTCTACTACCCAGGATAATTTCTGAAAGTTACTCAGGCTGATTCTTGCCTAACTAGCTATTTATTCCACCACATACAGATATTTTTCATAAGTGTTGTTACCTTCCATGCACATACAGTATGTGGAGCATATATATACATATATATATATATATATACTGTAATTAAAGAGAGACGCTTGAGTTGATGAAAATCTGGTTGTTCCCACATAAGTATAAAGACTGTCTTCTCTACCAATTAAGAATCAGCAGAATACAGGCTTTAATAGCCCTCTTGGGGAACTTGTCTTTTGTATATATGATAAATACATGATTATGAGGACAAATTGTACGAGCAGCAATAATTTCCTAGTAATGTGATCATTAAAAGCCTTCACAACTGCAATACATCAATATTAATTGGGGACAGATGATCATTTTACTGACATGTTCAAGTCATTATCCATATTTCAGTACTTCATGAATACCTGAGTAGTCTTAATGATGTAATTTTTTTAAGTTTCTTTCTTCAGTGATCCTAATATGATTGTTTATCTAAAAATTATGAAAGAAGGAGAAGCAGGCAAAATGAATTACAAGAAGTGCCAGTACTTGTAGTTTAAAGATAAATAACATCCTGCAAATTTTCAGTTTCTGTTCATATGGGAGAATAATTTAGCAACCACAACTACTGTACAGACAGCAGACTGAACTGTGCCTGCTGGATTGTTTTAAGTCCATGGGAAACTTCTCCTCCTGAAATGGAGGACACCAGCACTCATAGCAGTTAAGGATAAATAAGTAGTCTGTTATAACAATTTGTTGAACCCTATCCTTAATCCCTTTATTTCTCCTTCCCATCTGCTTCAAAAAAAGATTTTACGTCTGGAAAATGAATACAGATTCTCAATTTGCATAGGCCTTTTTATTTCAATCATCTGTGACAAAGGACTGGTGAATTTTGTTCCCTATCATGGGCTGATCATCAAAAGAGACAAATTAATTGGACTTCATATTTGCAAGAAGAATGGTAAGTCTTATGTGGGTAAAACTAAAATGAATTAAAATATAGACCATAATTTGTTTCTGAAAGGGTTTTATATGCTGAGGACCCCCACTGATGGGAATGTGAATATTAGCCATTAGGCAGTAAAATGTTCCATTGGTTCCATAATATTTAACTTGTGGATTTTTATCATGCTATAGACTCATGTCGTGGCTTGATACAAACCAAAGATTGTCCTAACTCTATGAAGTTCTTTATGACTACCAATAAAATATATAAATACAATAGATGACTTTCAAATAAACACTTAAATTATGTTTTGCGTAAGACTAACAAGACAAATTCATCACATTTATACACACATCAAAAAGCCTCAGAGAGTTAATTTTCAGTTCAGTTGTTTAATAAGACACCAGGTGTCATCATTAGGGCTGCTATCAAGAACATTTGTTTTGCCTGAGCAGAAGTTAACTAGTAATAAAATGGTAAGTTTAACTTTTTCAGTCTTGGCTGTGCTGTGATCACAGCATCTCTTAGTGCTCTCCTCCTAGCAAATATGACTGTCAAAGTGAATTAATCCAACATAAAAATAATCAAGAGTCCTAACAAAACATACCTACAAGCCCATGCACAGAACAATACACTTGGTTACAGGCAATATTGGCAAAAACTGCCTTAGCATGCTGCTGTAGTAATGAAATTAAACATTCAACTGTAGCACAGGTGTAACGTTGCTGTTTATCTCCAAACTGCAAAGAAATGTTTCTCCAGAATGGGGCATTTATATACATAAAAGAAGAGATATTTTATCATTAAAGTTTTATAGTTACATTTTAATTAACATGTTTTGCAGTTAAATGTAAATCTAGAGCCCATATAGCATGGTACCTAGATTTCCTACTGTGCACCCATGCTTCACAAGAAAGAATAAACTGTTTGAGTTTTCCTTTTTTTTTGGTGTGTGTGTCTTCTGCAAATGAAGCTTTCTACACAGGAACAAAAGATTTTAAGCTAGAGTCTAAGTATTTCAGAGGTAATTTATGTTGCAATTGTTTCAAATACCTGTTTGGATTAGAATCCAGTGTTGTTAAGAAGCATTCCTTCTTTCGAACAGTTTGCATTAATGAAATGATCAAAACTTCTAGGGGAACTTCCAGGTTGTCTTCTAAAAATGGAAATTAGGCTAAGTTTTATTAGCTACTAAGCTACACAATTTTGTAAGCAGTTGAATGTTGTATGTATTTTGCCAACAGAAAATTGAGGGAGAGAGATTGTGACCAAAATAAAGATATTTAAAACAGTTATGATGAAATGGTATTGCTCCAAGAATTCCCTTTTTGTCAGTCATGGCTTGCCATTCTTCAAGTTTTTCAGCTTGAGAAATTTAGAGTCAATAAACTCTCACTGAAGTGAAATTTGGAGAGACTGAGGCTTTCCCAATTTTTCACCATAATGAGATTCAGGACATTAAAAAAATCAAACCTACTCAAAAATTCATTTTTTATTAATTCTTGTCACAAGAAGCAAACAGTTTTGCAGTATTTGTGACCAAATGATTTCTGTTTGGAATTGCCATCCATAGCCATAAATGTAGTGTTTATCACTCACCTACTTTTTCCCGTTTCTAAAACTGTATGAGTCTAAGCACTTCATGAATAAAACACCTTCAGAGATTCAAAAGGATGTTGCTTCTGTAGGACTTCTTATAAGGAGCTTATTAAAAGTATTATAAGTAGGTATAACTGATAAGTATTGCATATTACTAGAGTTATTTGAAAACTGTATGTGTCCTCTAAATTTAAAAGTATGAAAAACTGTCAAAAACAGAATTCTTCCACCACTGATATTGCTATGGCATATGGACATGGATAACTAGTTCTTGGTAAGACAAGAATAAAAGCTTCATGTGTCGCTCAAAATGTAGTCATATTCAATAATACTGAAATGTGTTTATCACAGAGTGGTCTCAGGTATGGTGTGTATGACATCTACATATACCACTTAGTAAGAAGTTCACATGGAATCTTCTATGTGACCTTTAAGGAACGGAAAAAGCACTGAAAGGCAATAAGAATCAGTTAACTCTGGAGGGGCTTGGCTATTTGCACCATTTTACAATTTGTGTACTACTTAAATTCAGTCCAGCTATGCTGTTCAAAATAATCCAGCTGCAAATCCAGAAAGAAGTTACTGTTGATGCAGTGTCCAAGTCACACTGTGCCTTTTAGAGCCTGCCCCTTTGTCCTGACTTGTCATTAAGACTTAATCTCTTCTCTATCCTGTTCGCTTGTTTCTGAATCTTGCTATCTAGGAGTCTTCCAATTTTCTGGTCTTAAAGAATGAAAGGAAACACTGTTTTAATAGTAAATTCAAACCCTGCTACAGAATTCCTCAGCTAAATTCCTGAGAAATACTATTCATCTGGTTTACTGCTTAATGTCTCTTCAGTCTGTTCTGTAACGGGGCATGGAAGTGCTGGCCACAACTAAGCTTCCTGGTTGGTTATCAAATTTCATAACTATATCAGCTCTTTAATAACTGCAAAATTCTTGAAGAGGATTATGAGGTGTTCCAGGCAGTTATATAAACTAAAAAGCAAGAAAAGAAGATGCATTTCCTTTGGACAAATACACTGTATTACATACTCAAATCTCTTTTCATTAAATGCCTTAGAACTGAGACAATGCCCTGATGAATCAGGCTACAGCATCTGTGTGGGGTGTTTCCTTGATTACACCTGTAGAGAGTGCAGCAATATTCAGAATTCAGAAAGATATCCAGATGATTTTAGAGAGAGATGAACTAACAACACTTTTCTACATAATACCGAGATAGAACATGACTTTCCATTTAGATATCTTAATGAGTAAAATGGGAATAATGTCCAATCGCTGAGAGAGTGAAAGCTGTGAGAATATGCTTCTTACAGTTTCTAAACTACAACAAGGAATTTTTTTTTATTCTTTTTTTCCTGACTGGTGATTTTAGGTTTAGATCTGGTCTCTTTAATTATGCTATTTGTTCATCATTTAACTAAAGCCCTTTGAAGACAAGATTAAGAATAAACATTTAGTGAATTCTTTTGCTAATGTGAAAGATGATATACAGAGCTTCCTTTTTTATGGTTAGAGAGCAGAAAAATAGCTGTTTTCCTCAGGCATGTACACATGCTGGCTGCCCACAGTCTTGATAAAAGATATCTTGTTAATTGACAAAACAAATCACTACCTCATTATTTTGAGGATGTTTTGAATATTTATCTATTTTTAAAATATGTCTATGGTGTTTAATTAAACAATAAAGAAATTTTTACATTGCCTTTCTTTAAAAAAATGCATTACTAAAAATTCATTTCTGCTCTGTGGGCGTGTTTTCACTCTTCAAATTATCTTTGGCTGACCCCTTGCTCTCCTAGAAACCTGGAATTGTTCTTTTGACATAGAATAGGCCATAGCTGTCCTGAATGTTGCCTATATATAGCCACCAAACTGAAAAGCTCGGAAACAGCAGGTATGATTGAGGCTGGAAGTATTTGTAACAAGTTCAGTAGACTTTTTCACCAGATTCTGAAGAAAGGTATATATGTACATTTCAAGAAAGGTTACATATTTATGTATATGAATATAAACAGTTATTCATATATGTGCATATGTGTATATAATTTTATACATGCCCAAGCCTGATTAAAGCAATTAACCTATCTCTGAAAAATGCCCTTTACATGATGTATATTTGTCTTGTCATGGAAACAGAACATAGTGAGTTGCTGGATTATTTTGGATTTTCTTTTTCATATGACACAATTTTTGAGTGAACGTGTGCCACTGAATTCTCAGTTCTTTCAAATACTGCTATCTTCCAACATACGTGTCCCCTGCTTTTTAGGCTGTGGATAGCTGGAAACCTGTAGGCATTAGCAGACATTTCAACAAAGAAGAACGTGATCTTGGTGATCTACTATCCTAGGGTTTTTCTTTAGCTTGCTTGAAGAACACTTGACCTCTACAGGAACCGCAAAGTATTATACTAACATTTTAGCTAGTTTGGTCAATAGCTCTGGTCCCTGAAGCTTTTTGCTCGAGTTCTGCGGAGTGGCTTTGCTCACAGGCCAGATTGCTTTCTCATGATGTCAATTAACATGCAGAATAAGCCTCACTACCAGGTGCCACAGCTTTCCTTCACTGAGATTTCCCTAAGGACATTCTGGCCTTTGTATAAATCTTCTTTGTTCTTATTCAAAATGTAGGTAGTGCTGAAACTCCAAATTCTGCATTTCAGAAGCTTTCTGCTATGATTTCTGCTTTTATTCAGACTTATGCCAATCCCTTTCCTCTGTCTGTGCCTGTTAGAAATAGGCTTTCACTGTGCTTTCTTGCATATCCAAATTCTGTATCCTGGAATTTCCCAGAAAAATTTTCCTCAACTCCAGTTTTGCCTCCCACTTTTTATTCTAGTTCTTTTTAATTACATACCTTTACATGAATTCTCTAATGCCGTTCTTGTACTATAGCCTTCTCTCTCACTCTTCCTCTCTCCCCATTTCTCTATGACCTATGGAGATGGATCTGAATTAGGTAACCAATGCTTGCTAATGTTGTATTTCTTATAACAAAAAGAATGTATACACCATTTTTTTTTTTTTAACTCACATATCTGACACACAATGCATCAGCTTTCTTTTTACCGCAATGTCTTGGTCTGTGCTGCTGAAAATACCATTGTTGGCACTGCAATCCACAAGGGAGGTGCTGTCGTTGTACTTCCACTCCCTCCCCTCCCCCCTAAAAATGATGCTAGTTATATAAGATGGGAATTTTGAAAATTTAGAAAACCTAAATGAAGGGTTTGCCTTTAGGTGTTGCTTTACTTTGATTCAGCAAATTTTATATTTGCAGATTAAATCTGTTATATTATATTCCATATGTTTCAATTCATTAGATAAGTTTCTGCTCAAGTGTATTTTCATTGATAAGTGAATTATGTTCAATAGGTTTTCATTCAAAAAGGAAATGCATTGGAGTATTTGTACACCACACTAAAATAGATACTTCTAGGTACACAAAATGAACACACCTTTCTCTCCAAAATAACTGCCACGAGTAGAATGCTACGCTATCAAAATCATATCCCTAGACATTCCTCGGAAATACTAAGTGAATTTTATGGCATAAAAACTTGTTCTTTTTAGGATGGACTGATAAGAAAACACAGCATAACTATTTATGGGTCAACTAACATAGAGTGAACTTTTTCAGAGAGTCTTACAGGAACTGGCGCAATATAATTCATGGCACGCAGGGAGACCTTCAGTGGCAATAGGAGCCCACTAATCACTGCACAGGTCAGCCTTTGGTCCACGAAACTGCTCTGTCTGTCAGCTCAGAGAAAAAACATCAGAGTTCAAAACATGAAGAGCTTAATTCTCAGGACTCTTCAGAATTTTTAGGTAGTACAGAATTTTTATGAGGTGAAAGCAAATCAGATCCCACAGTAGTGCTCAGGTGCAAAATGATATTAGACTATGTTACACAAGGTTTGCACAGTGACCACTATGCTGGTGGACGCTCAGGCTGTGGGTCTCCAGAATTAAGATCCTGCATGGATTCAGTTTGCACAAAAAGAAACTTACCGGGTTCTGTAGCAATATCAGTAGAATCACCCCAGGGGAGCTATGTAATACCAGTGAGTTACGTGTTTGCACCTCTGAAGGCTACTCTAAGGGAGTCCCTGTCAAAAACAGGGATATATATATATATCAAAAAAGCATTACTATTCTGTTAATGTATATATACACATTATATATATATATATATATAAAATTTTATATATATAAGAGCAGTATATTCACCAAAGAATCCTTTTCTTCCTCTCTTGATGGAAACAACTGTAGTTGTAGAGAGATGATCACAGAGGCCTTACTTTCAAGAAGTGTTTTCTGACTGAGGATCATTCTACAAACACAGACAACAATGATCTTTGGGAGCTGCTTTGTTTCAGCATCAGATTTTGCTTTCATTTCAATGCATTCAGTTATGACTAAAGTGGCTAGATACCCTCTTAATCAATCCCATATCCTCTTAATTTGTGGATCTCTAGACATAAGTCTGGTCTTCATCAGGAAGCTGTTGAAAAAAAATGATATTATCTGAGGTCAGAGTGATTCCTTACAAATGTTTGAGAAGTTAGTATCATATTCTGGCTTCCTTAAGGAAGCCTAAAAAGTTGAAATGCAGCTTCAGCAAATATGAGAAATGCCACTAAAAGCTAAAGCTAAAAAGTAAGTAGTGTTTAATATAGCCATACAATATTCTTTGTTGTAATCTTATCCCTACTTCGTAATGTACAGAGTACACTCTTTCGGTTTGGTAAAAGTCCACACTTTAAAAATCATCATTCATCTGGGTTTTTATATAAATGATAAACCCTGAAGAAGTTTTTTACTTTTACTTGTCCCAGTTAGTGAAAGAAATTTCTTCCAAATTCAGTTCAAAAAAGACAATCAGGTACAGTGCTGAAGGAGGTGGTTATCTCTGGAATTCAAAATTAAGCTGTCCCAGGCCGTAGTGGTAATTCACAGTAGCTGAACCACAGTATGAATCAAAAGTTGACTGAATTAATAATTCTACCTAATTAATTATAATTCTATATATTTTTTTCTTCCTGGCAAAAATGATGATTAAAAGAATTCTTGCTTTCCATTCCTTCAGGATCTCTCTCTTAACCATGCCATATTTTCATAATTCTGCTACTTTTCAGGGTAATTTATTACTGGAGAGTGTCACTGACCTGATTCACATTGCAATTCCACAAAATGCAATTCTGACCTTTATCATAAGTGCAGTTGTTATCAGAATTCTGCCTACCCCGATGAAGTTCCTGAGAATTTCTACAATAGACAAAATCCTAACAACAGGTCATTTGTATACATTTATAAATGTACTGGCAGGCATGCTAGTGTTTATCAAAGGTGCATTTAACTCTTTCTTGTATCAGTACATAACAACAGTGGAAAAATGTCCTTAATTAATGGTCAAAATGGACAAGCTAGGAGAGTCATGTGTACTTGATTCATTGTATTTCCTTGAAAACAGGTATGTTTTTTCACAGTAGCACATATTAATAATGCAGGATTTCCAATCCTGTTCAGTGGTGATGTTTTCAAGAAGCAGCTTTGATAGGAATAGTATATAAGGCTATTAGAAAGCAGTTGATAATGAGCACTGATGCAGGGAAGATGGAATTTTTGCTGTAAGGTGTGTGATTAAGTTGTGTGAAATTGAAAGTGTTAGGATAATGTGTGACAATCATATGATGAAGGAGAACAGCTTTTAACTTTGAATCACATGCCGGTTTATATAAAAAAAAAGTTAAAAAGATATGTATATAATTCAAAAAAAAGGGATTGTGTTTAAAAAAATAAAGAGGGAAGAAATTACAGTTTATATATTAATTCAAATGACAAATGATTTAGGGAGCATTCAAACAGTACACTGAGCAGGTGTGTAGAATGTATGATGCATTCTGAAGAACAGAATTTATTATTACTGACAAAACATGCACTTTGTCCTTTTTCACCTATATCATGTGGAATAAGTAAGATATATGTAGTATTTATAAGATAAATGAGATAAAAATGTTACTGGCTTAAAAAAACTCCACAGCATTTGTTATACTCATTTGCAGTTACTTAAATAGCTGAGTTATCTCTATTTTCAGGATTTTGTGTATATACATAGTATATAAAATACTGACATTGTATTGAAATGTGTATTGAAAGGTGTAAAAGTGTAATTCAAAACTACATGTAAATTTAGAAAGAAGAACTTAGTTCCAATAGAAAAAGATTATTTTTGTGTCTTAATTCTGGTATGTAATAATGGCCTGAACAATATTTATGCCCAAAATGTCCCAAATTCAGATTTGATATTCAAGAGACACTGAATGTGAATGTGATTCGTGTACTCTCAAAAGAAGGATAATAGAATATTTAGCACTATTCTGGAAGAGAAATAAAAGGATGTGAAGGAGCTCAAAATGGCCTGGAATTGACTCTAGTATTGATTCATGGCTAGGAGTTCACCTGAGTGATGAGAAACACAAGAAACACTTAGAAATATTTGGCTTCTAATATATGCGAAGTTATACTTTAAGTGAAGCTTATATCAAAGGTTAAAAGCTGTAAGGGGACAAGTGAAAAGAAAACAGCAAACTAATAACTATAACACATGTATTCCTTGGTGATGATGTTGGATGAACACTTTGCAAACAGGAGACCATTCCTACCTGTGCTTTGAGACTTGAGTACAAGCAGTTTGCCTACCCTGCCTTGCCTTGGAATTAGTTAGTAAAAATACAGAATACAGACTAGGTCACAGTATTTTCAGTTTGGTTTAGTTGCACTAGTCCCATAAAGCTTTATAATATCAGAGTTATGAAAAGCATCAGATGTTTTTATAGATAGCACAACAAGTGTGATGATGAAAAGGTTGTGTGAGAGTTTTCCAGTGGGTTTTAATTACCCCTGCCAAGGGCTATGTGAATAACAGATATCTTTGTTCAGCTGGGACTGAATACAGGATACATGTCTTACCCATCAAACAGACTGTGCTGAGGTAGAGTGCTCTATGGTGTCACCATGGGAAACTTTCCATTTGAATAAATTTGTATAAATTACTTGAACAGACATTGTGCAAGGAAGCACAAGATGGGCGGTATTGAATCCAGGACATTCATAATAGGAAAACAACATAATGCAGAAAACAGGGCAATGAAAGGGTCCACAAAACTAATTTATAAGGACCTTGTCATTGGTTATGCAAGCAATGTAACTCCAGGAGAAGAATTTTGATGCAGATTTTAACATTATGCTAATAGAAAAAATGATCCTAGCTTTCATTAATTTGACTTCTTAATACTAATTTTAAAAACAACTTGTGGATGTTGAAATGGAAAATGGAACATTCTCTCTTTAAAAAGTTCATGATTGTGTTTTTTTTCAATCTGATCTTTCAAAGAGAGAACTTTTGGAAGTAAACCAGAAACAAGGAGGAAAAACTGAGAAAAATATAATTGATTTATTCCTTCTCTCTAACCGATTCTTCCTTTAGTCTTCTCTCAGGATGACAGGATCATTTGAGTTAGGAACGTCCATTCAATAGGAATCTTTTGTGAGGCAATTTTTGCCTTTCCTCAGGCCGAAGTCCTCAGTCCTCGTCCTGCACTGATATGGCAAAAGCCTGTTGGCATGAAAGTGCAATTATACAGGCTGCTGCAAAAATTATGCCATTAACAGTCAAGTATGTCCTGTTTTTGGACTTGAGGCTTCAATTTCCAGACTGCACACTGCTATCATATACATCCTTTCCCTACCATAGCTGTTGTTTCCAACACTAGAGGCCAGCCTCAGAGAAGGGAACAGCCAGTCACAGCCAGTCACAGCCTCAGTAGCTCATGATTTTGAAGATTAGCACAATGGTGTCCTCCTTGTTCTATAGGAGATCATGGAGCAGTAAAAGCGCTGTGACATTATACAGTATGATGGTCTTTAATCCATGTGAAATGCCACCAAAACATAACATCTTCTGCAGGAGATACTCAGTCAACAGCCAGAGACCCCACACTCCAGCTGTGTGGTCTGACATGCATGTCACTTGAACCCAGTATCCCAGATGCCTGCCACCCTGTCTGTTTCTAAACACGGTGTCTTATGCATCAGCATTGAGAAAGGTATGGAACTGTGTAAGAACTTACAATCCTCATTTCTTTCAACGTAGTCACAGATGCCTCTCAGTTGCTTGGAGAGGTCAAGAAGTGGTTACAGGTTCAAACTTGGCACAGCTATTCCTCTCAAACGAGCCAGATGTCAAAATGACATCGAGCAACATACATCCAGCAGTGTTCAATGAGGAAGAGAAGTGGGTTTTTATGACAGGACAGTAAGTGATAAATTACTTAGCAGTGTTACAATGTAAATGCTAATGAGAATAATTGGGCTTCACAAGTGACATGCTATTTAAGTGAATAGGCAAAGTTCATGCTTTTTTTTCCTGCAATTGCTGAAATATATGTGACCTCTAAAGGACATAGCACATCATTTACGTGAATAAAGAAATAATTACTTAATGAAAATATACTTTTCTAATTATATCTATCTATCTTTATAACTATAAGAAAATCTTAACTAAATATAGATCCAGAATTCAGAACTGAAAATGTCATAGCTTTCTGTAGACTTCAATAGAGGTACGAAGATTTTATGAACTAAGGAGCTAATGTCCTGGATTTCTGTCTTTTCCATTTCTTATATGCTCATTTTTCCTGGCCTGTCTTTATGAACAGAAGTCTTAGCAGCTAGACAGTCCCTTCTACAGATCTATATTTATGCTGATATGCCTTGTTTTATGGTAGTTTTTCATACCCAAGCAGCAATATAACAGAGAACTGCTACTGAAAGCACATATTACTGCTGTTATGCATGGTTTACCATGAGCCATAATGAGAAAATATAACTTGTTTTAATTAAACAACAATAAATTAGCACTGATGATTTACTGAGCATAATTATTCTTTATTAAAAAGTGGAGCGTGGTATGGGTTGTTCTTTTCATGCATCATCAGCTCCCTTCTAAGCAGTCTTACACTTGCCTGGTGTTTGTGTAGTGTCTGCTGTAAGGCTGAAACAACTGGTGATTAGAAACAGTGTCCGCTATGTTTTTGAAGGAGCTAATGACCCCCTTTGGAGTTGCTAATTGGCAAGTTCTGCAACTCCAGGCTTTTGAGGCATGGTTGCTATGGAAAAATTGCTTTGAAGTTGGCAGCTGTGAATATTTGACCACAATTTTTCCCAGTTTGGAGGCTGGATGAAAAGCACTGTCATCTTTCCCACAGGGCAAAAGATATCCAGAGAAACAGTGCAAAATGATTACCCATCAGAGTGGGCAGATGATGATAAACTAGGTTTTCCCAAAGGATTGCATTTTCCCTGTCTCTTACATGTTTGTTTGGACCTTTTCTTGTTTCTTGCTTTTTTTGGGTGTTCTTTTCTTTTCTTTTCTTTTCTTTTCTTTTCTTTTCTTTTCTTTTCTTTTCTTTTCTTTTCTTTTCTTTTCTTTTCTTTTCTTTTCTTTTCTTNTTTCTTTTCTTTTCTTTTCTTTTCTTTTCTTTTCTTTTCTTTTCTTTTCTTTTCTTTTCTTTTCTTTTCTTTTCTTTTCTTTTCTTTTCTTTTCTCCCATCCTGTCCTGTCCTGTCCTTTCTTTTGAAGCCATTTTTAGCTCCTTCACATCCTTTTCTTTCTGGGGATGAAAGGATCTGTCTTTGATCTGATCAGAAGATCTGTGGATGAGTAAAGGTTAATGACTTCTGTTTAACCTGACCATTTGCAAAGAAAATGCACTGACAGTCACCAAGAGATAAGTTGACATTTCTACAGTACAATAAAAAATGCCTTTTGAAAAGGCATTTTAAGAATTTACGCCATCTTTATAGGAAAAAGTCAGCCCAGCTTGTTCCAGAATTGCTAAAATGACTCAGAAGTATTTTTGCAAATTGTTTATGTTATATCAAAATTTCAAGGAAAATACTGCATCCCTTCATACCGTCTCCTGTCACAATTTGTGATGTTGTCCAATGAAATATTAAGATGCCTACTGTCTGCTTGTCGGGTTTAAAGCCATCTTTTTTAAAATCAGTTTGCTTGTTTACACAAAATTTAAACTTACAGACTTTGACCTTAAACAATTTATGCACTGAATGCAATGAAAGCATAGAAAGAGACTGCTGTTACATATGAAAAAAATAACTTCCTCTTGATTATTGATTATTTTTTCCCTATTATTCTCATAAAACTATGAAAGATGTATTGATACTGCTGGACACTGGTGAATTACTCTCACATAGCTTTGCAGCTTTATACTTCAGTTGCTTTAAAGAGAGTATCTGTCATGCTAAATTGTAATTTGATATGGATCAATCTGTGAGAGACACAGCTATTTCATGTTGTAATTTAAATTTAATTTTGAGAAACTGTTTCAAGATGGAAGAAAGGGTTTGCTATCTGTAGAACATGTATTCCTACCTTGTTAAAATAATCTTTTTTTTGGCACACTGACAGGATGGTTATGAATCTTGTATATGCAGCAGATGAATTTGAAGAAAAGATTTGCCTTAAGAAATCAGAAAACCTTGTAGTATTCCCTGAAATGCTAAGAGATAAAGAACTCAAAGGATCTAAAAATAGGTTTGCATTATATAAATATGATGTGAAGATACCGAAGAAGAGCAAGATATTTTTTCAGTTACGTAGTCTGACCTGAAGTGAGTCTGACATACCTAATACCTCTTGGAAGATAAGAGTTTGCAGAGTTAAGAGTGTCATGCTCCAAATTTGTAATTGAAAGTAAAATAATTATATGGGCTCTTGTAAAAGAGAGAATTTTTGAGGTTATTGTTGTTAATATTGTTTTTAATAATTTTTAGTAATAATAACAATATTATTTTATAATACTTTAAGACAGTTCAGAGATCTCACTGAATTGACTGCAGTGAACTTTTTCTTAAAGTATTGTAAACCACTGTTAATTATTTTTAATGCAAAATAATGTCATGTAGTTATGTTTATTTTAGAACTTCAGAAATGCTAGTTTGTTTATATTCTGTCTTAGAACATGCAGAAGTTTTATTTCAAGTACTAATCATTCAAGCAATGCTATGGCAAAATAAGCCAAGCTTGTTTTCAGGTACAGACTGTTGTGAAATGATTTAAAATTGAATTTGAGTTGTTCAGGAGCACAGCAGACCAGCATGACATATTGAAACAAGGCAACTGAAATGTGTGGGCACTTCAAAGGGTAGCATAAAATACCTGAATATTAGTCCTGAGGTGATGTAGTTTATATATGAATGAAGCTATAAATGAAGGAATTAAAACTTGATCCTAAAATTACTGAGGTCAGTGTGAAGTCTTCTCTCTTCTTGAGAGGCAAAGAAGACAGCAGATGGAAAGGCCACATATCCGTACTGTTACAAACCCAGAACTCTCTTACAGCAGGCTCTACACTATACCCTTTGGAATAGAAAATGTCCAAACCTACTGCTTATGCAGATTAGGTGTGAAAAGCTAGAATAATTTTTGTGTTTAAAAATGGAGAGAAAGATTGCCAGTGTTGATGATAAAAGCAGTGTTGATGAGCCAGAGAAAAAATATGGTCCTCCACAGGAAATGTATTCAAGGGAAAATTCATCCTCTGTTTTAGTAAATATATTAGATTTAGTTTATAAATAAACTGAAGGTGTCATTCCACTTTACAGCTTCTTCATTTGCAAAGACTGCTCAATATGTCTTTTTCTCTACCATACACACAGAGGGCCATTTCCTCAAAATTTTCACTTATGCCAATGTAACTGTTTGTGATGTCTTTTAAAGGACTCTCTGTTTTGTTTTGTTTTGTTTTCTTTTCGAATATCACTGATCTGTTCTTTTGTACAGAACACTTCTGGCACGAGCATGACTGAAGGGTGATAAAGTACACAGGTGATGTAGGCATGAACAGAGAGGCTATGGAAGTGTAGCTTTTCTGAGTAAGTCATCCATGGCTTAGCGTTGCAAGCAAGAGTAGAAGAGGGTGGATCAGAAAACCAGGCTTTTCTCTTCTTGTATCCTCTGAAGATACATATCTACTCTCATAGGTATTTTTAAAACACTAGGGCTGCATAAAAATATTTTTTTATTTAAAACTCAGTAGAGGCATGCTGGCCTCTCCTCTTCTATGCGATGATGCAGCATTCATCTTGCAGGACTCTTGCATTGGCCTTCCCTGTGAAATTCAGTCTCCCAGTATTCACATCAGCAAAAATTGTTTTGGAGAAGTCCTATTTCACTGCACAGAAAAAAAAATATTAAGTAAAGCAATATTCAATACATGATTATATCTCTTTAACTTGCACATTGCAAACTCTGGAGGAGTAACGTAGGCTTATGCTGCGGTCCTTCAGGGTCTGTTCAATCATTATATCTGATAACATAAAATTCAGAGAATGTCCCATGACTAAAAATAGATCCTTTCCAGGATCTATCAATATCAATATATATCAATATAGAGTATGTAGGTCCCACTTTCCAACCCTGCTTTGCTTAACGGGCTCATATGTTCACCACCATGGAAGATGACCTGTTTACCAGGCGATTACCTACTGCTGCAGAGCGACAAGGAAGTCTTGCATGCCAAAGTTATTTGCCTTAGAAAAACATGCTAGAGGTTCTATGCTATTTGGTAGAATACTCCTAAAACCAACCAACCAACCAACCAAAAAAAAAAAAAAAAAAAAAAACCAAACAAATCAAAAAACGCCAGAGACTAAAGAAACTATTCTCTTTCCTCTTTGAGAAGAAACCTGTCATGTTTAGAATCGTCAGAGAAACAAAAGAGATGCACATTAGGCAAGAAGACAAGAAGAGGGTCTGAACTGTGAATAGCAAGGAAATGAAGGTACCCCTGAGGAATGATATAAGTTCCCCCTCTGCCCTTTAATTTTCGGTCTTTAGGGATGAAATTAAAAACAAACTATAATTTTTACCGATTCCCATACATGGTTCCAGATTCAATTCTTTTGGATCCATCTTTTGAAATGAAGTAACACTTCAGTCTAGATGTAGGTATATAGATATAGCAGAGACCTGTAGTTTTTCTTCAGTTCTGCACTGCCTTTTCTTATCATTTTATTTATTGCAAGAAACCACATATTCTTGCATTTTTTTTTGTTTAAATTAAAAATAGTATTAAGAATGCTTTATGACCTTGATAATAATTTATATTTTGAAGCGTTGTTAAAAAAACAGTATTTCTATGGGCTTGTTGCATTTCAATGAAGATAATGGGTCTGTATGCAATGGAGATGCTTTGCTTTGTGCGTGCAATGCACGTTACACAGATCTTTTCTCTTTTTCTAAATATAACACCCCCACTGTTCCACTAAATTCATTAGGGAAGGATAGACAGTGTTTCTCAAGTGCAATGCCACCCAAGAGCTTTCAAGATGTAATGTTTACTTGCTTTTTCCAACAGTAACTCAAGGCAGGCTATTTAATTCAAGGGGAATTTAGCGTGCAGGAGAAGGGAGGCCTGCAAAACATCATAAATGCTATTGATTTTTCTTAAGTGCTAAAGCTTTTAAAGGGATTCCTACAAAGCAGTCTGCTATATGGAACAGGAATCCGTACTCTGTCAATTTAGCTGGACAGTAAAAGGGAGATAGAGCCTGGAAAAGCCAAACAAATGGAGAGACCTCTGGGGTTAATAAAAGTGAAGCAAGGTTCCTTCAAAATTGCTTTGTCGGCAATCGGAAAGGCATCACGACCATTCAGCTTCACTTCAGTGAAGCGCCTTATATGGGGGGTGTTATCAGCCCTAGTCTTCAAAGGTTACAAAGAGAGGCTGAGATAACTTGCAGGTTAACTTATGCTTCAGCACGCTGCAGACACCAGAGATACGGCCAATTCACCCGTCATGTTCGTAACCCCAGATCAACATCAAACATGTGCATGACAAAAATATCTTGTGCAGCACCACATTCACAAATAATGTCGCAATGCTAAATGATCTGTTTCAACCTTCCATTACATTCACTGCTCACTTTCTGACAGATTACTGTGTGCAGCACTCGGCATACCATAAAAAGTATACTTTCCCAAGGCCAATTGCTGAGCAAGAGATCCATCAAGGCTCTTGAAATGCATTTACAAAGAGGTTAAAGTGGTTTTCTATGTAGAAAAAAAGCTTCCTATTCAACACATCACCAGATCAAACTCAAGAAGATAGGATTTCAAAATGAGGTTAAAAAATTATTTACAATGTATTTATTCTCTCTATAATGGCAAAGGTATATTTTGAGGCTTTTTATGAATGTTTTTAGAATTAGAAATGAAACATCAATAAAATAAGTTGAACCAGCTCAAAACACTAGCTGACCTTTCAGCTTTTCAGAAGGAAAATACTGATCAGCTGGAAATCTGAGTGTTTTGTTCTAAGTAACACATAGGGAGACTAAAGAGGTGCAGCAGAAGTGCAGAAACGTGGTGCTTAGGTAGTCTGCAAACAAATTCATCAGCAGCTGAAAACAAGCCGAGTTCTGCCTCAAGCATGATTTAATCTGTATAAGAAAAGCAATTTCTGTTTTCATTTTGTTCACTAAGAAGGAGATATTACTTGTGGAGAGATATACATTGCTTAACCTCTGAGGGTTTAGAGAAGATTTGCATGTAAAGTGAAAATCAGGTATTTTCAATAAACAAGTAAACATCACATTACCTGTTTTTGTTTTGTTTGCATCTAATAAGAGTAAAATGGAAATTTTTACAGCAGTAAAGCTTTCCAGTGAAAGCTAAATACAGGAAGCTAAACAGATTGCTCACCACCCGGAAATTTTCCTTCCCGTGCCAGCTGTAGAATACTATGAGTTATTCCCATATTCCTTGAACTGTAACAAGACTATGCAAACTCTAAGAGAAAAACGGCTAACACTGATAACACTTTGAGACTGAGGAAGTATTATTTATCTGACTTTTAATATGTAAGGCACTTAGCAGTGATGAGCCAGAGCCTGCAAAACATCAAGGCACTGTGGAATGAGCAACATATAAACACAGGTTTATTGAGCTGGACACGCTGCAGCCAGTGACTGCAAAACGAGAATGGAGACAGCATGCGTCTGATAATGAGGGTGAAGAAGGAGGAGGTAAAAGGAATGTGTATATCCTGGAGAAAATGTCATGCTATGTGAAATTCAGTCTTTTTGCTCTTTTCTTTTTTCTCTTTTCTTTTCTTTTCTTTTCTTTTCTTTTCTTTTCTTTTCTTTTCTTTTCTTTTCATTAAATCTTTACTGAGTTAAAAAATGTCACCAGGGAATAAAAGAGAAAAAATCAGAAGATGCTTCCATCTTTCAGACATGTTATTGAAAAGAACATGAATGATACAAAAAGTTTTTTTACTGTCCTTTCTAGCAGGGAATACTCTTTAGCAAAGAAAACCTCGTGAAGAAAGATTTTGAACTTTCCTAACATTTTGGGGGTCAAAATAAACACGAAATTAGTATTCTCCTTGGCCAAATTGTGTTCAACTTGATCTAACTTTTTCTTTTTGCTAAAAGCTTTGTGAACAGAATAAACCCCCCATTGCTAATGCCCTCTGAATTTCGGGAGGTTGTGTACAAATACACATGCCTGTTTTCCATTTCGGATCTTTCCAAATATCTTAGCTGTACTTTGGCTCTTTGGCACACCTGCCTTATATTTCATGGGGAAAAAAATAAAGAAATGATTGCTAAGAGAGCTCCAATAGAAATGCCTGCCAGTTAAGATCTAACATATTGAAAAGGTCAAACATTTTCCACTAATACATTCAGAGTCAGAGTTCTCTTTGTTCTTCTGTTTCTCCAAAGCTACAGTTAATTCAATTAAGCAAACTTTAAAGCTAAGAAGCATTGTCATAGACCATAACCTTTAAAAATGTCTACACTCTCTCCTACACATTCACCTTAGTTAGCATATTTTAATGGTATCTCAAGGAAGAAGTGTGTTAAGTGTTTCTGACTTCTAAAAAAAAAATAGAATTAATAAATAAAGTAGCTGTCAAAAGCAAGTAGAAAGCTTTAGAGAAATTGTATTTAAAGATCAATAGCGATTCACACAGAGAACTGGACACAGAAAGATAAAGTGATAGGAAAGGATAAAATGCTGGGAAAAAAAAAAACCCTCTGAGACTGAAATCCTTAACTGTTTCTGACATCAGCTTCTCTCTGCACCTTCTCTCCCTCTCTCTTTCCTAGAAAAGGATGATAGTTGTTTGATAGGTTAAAGTAGGTAACAGTATGAAAAAAAGGAAGATGCAACATATACCAGACTTTGGGGTGACTGGCATGTCTGAAGAGCTAAACAGAAGCTAGCTGAAGAGCTAGCTTTCTGCTATAAAGCTGGGTGATCTCCTTTCAGAATGGTAAAGTTGAGTTATCCCATCGTTTTGAACAATATTGGCATGGGAAGGTTGGTTTTATGACTCATAACACCTAAAACACAGTAAATAGAATATCTAAAACATGGTAAATAGATTGCTATGCATGCAACGTAGTTAGGCTTTTCTAGTCCTTTTACATTTATCCCAATGTCCAATAAAATGTTACTGTCACTACCAACGAATCCATAGAGAGTTATTTACTAAGCTGTGATGGTTAAGACTAGATTCACTCTTTTTAACTTTATGATCTTACAGAAGGCAATCATTTCTGGTATAGGTCTTTCACCTTGTCTGGAGATAGACTCTTGCAACTCTTCCATGTTTAAACCGGTTGCCAGATACACATATCACTGATCTAAAAATAATTATTTTGCATATGAGTGTTCAAACTCAGCAGAAAAACAGTCACTAGGAACAAATAGCAGACACTCAGATAGGATTTCATGCTTGTGTATATGCTAAATATGACTGAACTTCCCATTCATTTGCAGGACTAGAACCAAAGTAATAACGTTTTCCTAATTCACATGTCTTTTTCTTGAAACAGTCCCAGAGCTCAGCATTGAATCATAACGCACAGATACAAAAGAAACAAAAACCACACAAAACTTCTTTTATTTAGACCAGTTCTGTTCAGAGAGGTCTAGATGTTGACATAATGAAAATGGAGTCTGGCTTCTAAACCACGTTTGTGATGCATGCCTTTGGCTATTCAGTATATAACGAAAGGGATACATTTTGAGATAAACATTTAAAAAAAAAAAATTGAACCATATGTTTTGAAGGGTGCATGCCTGCCCAGCATGAATGAGAGAAAGAAGGTTTAGGTCTTTATCTCTTCAGTTCCCCAGCACTCTGGCAGACACAGTGGCAAACATCAGAGAGATGAGTGAAAGAAAATGGTGTGGCAGGACAGAGCCGCCTTTCCACTCATGGTGTCCATAAATCTGCATCTGGAAATTCCCATTCCCCCAAAGTTAGGCAAACTCTCTTACACTTGGGTATTTATGGGATAGATATATTATAACATAAGTAGCCAGAGATGCTGATGCATACAGCACCAACACATTCATCATTTTCAATATATCCAGTTATTCTACTTCCTTGTTTAATGAAGGCATCCATAAAGCAGGAATTATTGTCAACAACATTATTCTCTCTAAATACAGCTGACAGGACACATAGCTGACTAGAGGAAGGCCTCTTACTTCCCTGGGGAAAAAATGACCAGATATAAAACTCAAGAAAGTTGCATTACATAGCAATATCACTCACTCTCCCAAACATTATGCAACACCTGCAGCCACCCAGGGTCACCATCCCTGTCCCATCCCAGCTCCTCTCACAGGGGACGGTGGGACAGACCTGGCCAGAGAGGGGGTGTCACACATGGTCACCCACAGCCTGGACCTTTCTTCCACTGCGCTCCGGCCTGCAGCTTTGCTAATAATTATGAAATAATGTTGACTAACCCACGAGCAGATGTGTTTGGCCTTGCTAGGTCATTTTTTAAAAAAAGCTCAGAGCTCATGTGCTGTTGTTACATATTCATAAACACAGAGAGACAGGAAGAAAATGAAACAAGCACAGCAGCTTAAAGCCTTATTGCACTTCATATTCTAACTTAAAAAATCTCTGTTGAAATAAATATCGATGCTGTTAAATATCAAAGCTTCAGGCTTCAGTAAAAGTTAAATGAATGTTAAGTGTATTTATCTTGTCCATGTAAATGATAACACCCAGAGATATGAATTATCCCACTCCCATTATCTAAACAATTATGAGTTTGTGACCCTGAAATGCCAGAAAAAAACCATAAAACTCACTTTTACTGTTCCATGTTTTGGGCAAGAATTATGCCTTGTTATACTGAGACATATAAATAGGTTTTCTCTTCTTTCCTCTCTGACAAAGACCATAACTCACCCTAAATATCAAATGAAAACAAAATCTGGATATTTGCCTTTACGCTCAGCACTGGTTAGAAGTAAAAGTTTTACCTTGTATTATTTTTTGGTATAATTACTAATAAAATCTATAATTTACTCAAATATATGTCTGTATGTTTAAATATAACACTTCTGGAGGGCACTAGCTCAGAGTTTATAGGCACTAGCTCAGATAATTATATTGATTTAAACTGATATGAATTAGTTTTTAGGGGAGATGCATTAACTTCAGTGGGAGTAAATATAAATGAAAAAAAACGTTATTTCACTAGACTATTTTGGTTCATGTGATTTTTATTATTTTTAGTGAAATAAATTGAATCTGAAGGAATACTGACTTATGACATTCTGTATATATGAATTTCAACAAGGAGAAAAAAAAAGAAGGAAAAATGGAAGAGATATGAAATATGAATCAGGTGGCCTTAAGGTTCCCCTTTCCCTGAGGATTTTACTTACCTACTTTTATTTACTGTCTGATTTAATAGGCCCTTGAAGAATTTTCTTTTATTATTTTGAAGGAGGGAAGAGTAAATCAATTTAAGCATTTAATGTGATTTCTGGTTCAAATAGCATCCTGTATGCAGACTGATTAATGCTTTTTATTTTGTGTATCTTTGAAAGTAATACAACATTGTGTATTACTTGGCTTTTTTACCACATCGTTTCTCACACACAGTATTTTTATCAGAGCCCCCAGTGAAGAAAATATAGTTCATAATGACAGAATTTTTATTTATTTAATAAAATTGTATTGACTTGCTTAAGCTTGAGATAAGACTGGTAATACCAGACCTATTCATTTGTGTTATGAGAACCCTAGAAAAAAAAAAAGAGAATAGATATAGAAATGCTTTCAAGTAAATATGATTCTTCCAAAGAGGGAAAGTTATTTGGATATATTTACCAATGCGGACAAGTTAAATAGGAGGTTCAGTTATAAAGGCTATATTCAAATTGAAAAAAGGCACTGGGTTCTTTTCTGTGACTTATGTCAGCAAAATGCAGCCACAGTATAACTCTGTAAGCTTACTTGTAATTTTTGTATCAGTATGCATAAATTCAGACCCCTCTCCCCCTGATGTAATACTCCCCCTCTTTGCTCTCAGATACCATTTTGGCAATATCCTGATGAGTCTTGCCCATATAAATCATATCTTTTATTGATTTCATGTTGAGTCATTATTCCCTACCTAGGCCAATGGTGCTGAAACAAGCATCGAAGCAGGATGCTCTGACACAACACTGAGGGAGAGTAGTGAGTGATCAAAGCAATAGCACTGGTTTGGGGGACTGATACATGGGCAAAAGAAAGACTGTGGTAGAGGAGATGGAAATATTACCTCATTAAGAAACTGTGTGAAAAACAAGGAAGTAAAGAAAATGCATTAACTGGAACCTCTTGCAATATTTTCCTCAGTGCTCAGAAACAGGTCATCTCTTAGAATCAGGTCTGAAAATGTGGAAGGAAATATTATTGCAATATTAGTGCAATATTTTAAAGTAGATAGCCTACTGCATAACATATCAAATATATATACATATATATACGTATATACATATATATATGTATATATATTTGTTATCTTTATGAGGCTGTAGTATCATTAAACCAGAGCATACAAAATAAAGTTGTAGGTAGTTGTAGACTTACTTGGGCACTAAAAGTGCACAGCAGCTGTTTCAGCAATTCAGGTATGTTTTAGTAGAAGTTCAGATGATTTTGTACCCCACTTTGTGTTTCATCTCGGTATTCCTTAATTGTACAATTTAATGGCATACAACCTAGAGATACATCTACAAATTTGTTCCATGGAACTGGTAGTTCACTAATGTAACAAAGAAAGTAAGGCATTCTTAATATTACCTGTCGGCAGTTCTCTTTATTTATTTCTGCTGCAACCTCTGGAGTATCCATTGATGTTTTATATTCATAAGGATTGTTTAGCTAGCCACTTGATGTCACCATAACTCCACAGAAATATTGCTCTTCATACAGTAACAGGCTGCAAATAAGTGGCTGAAATAAAAATGGATCTGGAATTAATAGTTCTGTCATTAGTCATATGAACTAAACTATATACATTATTACAGTTATTCTTTTCTACAGAAAAGTAGTGGTGGTATACAGAAAGTGGTTTTTTTTTTTTTTTTTTTTTTAAAGCCATGTCTCATGTTTGCATTCATAATTATTTTTAATTAGCTACTGCTCGAAGAGGCATTATTTCTTGAAACAAAGAATGAAAACCATCGGTGAAAAAAGGCTATTTGCAAAAGCAGAAACTACTGCAAGAAACAGCAGATAGAAGTATGATTGGGTCAGACATATTTGTCATTGCTTAGTAAAATTATTCTTTGTTGTTGTCACTATAGACTGCCAAAGCATATTTTGGACTTGTTTATCTGAAGAGCTTTTTGTACATGCAGAAAACAAGGTTTTCTGCCCAGAATGCTGTTTCAGTTCATCAAAAAGATCAAAGCTTTTTATATCACAGCAGAGGTCAGAATCTCAACTTACTGAGACATTTCACTTATTAAAAATTTTTAAGCTTCCAAAAGGAAGGTTTCTCTGAAAAATGTGTGCACCTCAACAACATTAGTAAGAGTGTTATCTTTATAACACTATTTTATATATATTTAGTGTTGTAAGGTATGGCATTACTCCCTGAATCAGCAAATATCTCAGGAAAAAAAAATAATATTTTTATTGAAAAAAAAAATCGGAGAGACTCTGGTTATTTCCCCAAAACTGGGAAATATTTTTCACAGAACAGAAGAGGGCCAAACATCTGGAAATTTTTTAAAAAATCAGAATATTTTGCTCTCTCTCTTTCATCTCTTTTTTAATATATATTCATAAATTCTTCACTTTTTGATATTACTAAGCAATCTTCTTTAAAAAAATCAATTAAAATATATTTAAAATTAAAAAAAAGAATACATACAATAACAACACTGGACCGGATGGAAGAATGGTTGGGGATTGACCTGAGGTGATTTTTTTCATATCGCTGTTTTGTGGAAGAAAAACAAAAGAAAAAATTAGTGTTGATTTTATTCAGATCTGCTTTTTTTCTACCTGGTTTTAGTTTCATTTTGAATCATTTACCTCTCTGAATATCTACCAGATTCTCCAGTAAGAAAATTCCCAAATGTCTAGATTTATGAAAAAAAAGGGATAGATTTTATTCATGGAGGTTTTATGGCAGGAGCTGAAGAAAATAAAGACCTCAAATTTAGTTTTAAAAAAGAAATCAAGTATCTATTTTTTGAAGTGAAAAGTGAAAAAAAAGAATAAGATACTAAGAAGGGAATATTAAATGTGTCTATGATTTTTTCTGCAATTCATTTTCTAGGTTTTGAAAAATTTCTGTGGAGAATTGCCCAGAATGGTCATTTCTCTCTTTTAAAATACAGGCAGAGCTGCAATAGCTAACCATACTCTCCCTCTTTCTAACAGAAAGGAGAGTTTAACCCGGAGGAGGTAGACTTGCTTTAGCCAAGACATCTTATTCACTGATGAAGGATGCCGTACCTTCAAAAGGTCGAGCTGTGAATATTTTCCAAAGCTTAAACTTTGTTTGGTAGCCAGACTGCTTTCCTACAAGGGAGATTTTGGTTACCATCAGACAGAAGATGAAAAATGAACCTGTCCTTCTGCATAGTCAAGGAGATAAACAGCCCTGGGGCTGTTGTTTAAATAACTATCAGAAGTGAAGGAGATGGCCTGCCATATTTGTAAAGAAACAAGTAATTGCTGTGATTTGCAGGACCTCTAATCTGATAGGTACACTCAGAAGGATTAAGCACTTCAGGAGCAGCAAGCAGAGAAGGCCCTTGCTTGGGTTTCCCAATAGGGCTTAAGATAAGCGGCTGCTCAGAGCGACTGGGGTTTAGGATGTCTGATGCAGACCATGAAGCCGACCCTGGGGAACTGAAGAGCTTGTGTCTCCCTGGCATCTAAGCGAGGTCCAGATAAGATAAAAGCTGTTTTAGGGATTTGCAGGAAATTAATCTGATTACATACTACTTAAGAATATGAAAATATATTTGGTTATGACAAAATAATATTATTATCTTATTATGTTATTACATCTAATAACTTGTTTGTGGATATCACATATCTCCTGACCATTGGGAAGAAGAGTTTTTTCGGACTGTTATCTACAATACTTTAAGAATGGATTATTTACCCCATCTAACATAGAATTGCTCAATAGCTTCAGTGCCATTAACAGTGATTTACATGAACTGCGGAAATTAATCTTTTTTTTTGGTAACGGCTTTTAGATTCCAACATATGTGGAATCCCCAGTTCTAAGGGCCTCACATACATCTTGAGTACTTGTGCAATCCACTTAGCTTTGAAAAGGAGTTCTGGTTGGTCAATCAGCTGCTGAGGGATGACAATACCTTAAATATAGATGATTGACTTAGTTGTCTGCTTGTTTTTTCTTTCACTACTAAGTGAATCAGCAGGGCAAAAGGGAGTCAAACTGATTAAAATATACTCTAGAGCATGATAATCTGGAAATAAATAAAACACTTTAACATTTCATTTGGCATCCTGGCTTCCAGAAGGATCTAATTTCAGCTCCTTTGCTTTTTTTATAAGAGTTTAAATATGATCTAATGAAAAGATGACAAGACAAAAACTGACTGAACACAAGTGGACTTACACTATCAAGATCTAAAAGGAACAAAAAATGAATGATAACATTACTTTCCTCCCCATATCTTAGTTTCTGGTTACAGAGATCTATAACATATGTCACAAATTTTGATAGAGAAAAGAATGGGAGTTGGCAGCTTTAAAAATGTAACCACGCTAATCTTCTCCTACTCTCCTTCACTCCTGCATTTTGTTCTATGAGGTATATGTTAGTGACCTGGTAATCTATACAGCAAAGATATTGATGCACGTTCTCAATATCTTCCTTGTCATTTTGAAAGCAATTCAGAAGGGGAATTGATAGCCAGTTAGATTTAAGGTGAAAATTGTCTCTCCAAGAGAGATGTGGAACAGAAAAAACAGTGAGGTTGCTATTATTAGGGTTTTTTTTTTTTATATATAAGCTATTTTTTTGAGCAGTAGGAGTCTACCTGAGTCTATTTTATTACTGTATTTTACCTATTAATTAAGTATAGCAATTACTACATTAAACACCAATACCAATTCAGATACAATAAATACAAATGTAATTCTGATTGTCCTAGTTAAAAACAAAAGTCTGGTAAAGATGCTACAGTTTTCCAAAGAAGGAAAAATATCAGTGAATTAAGAAAAAAACCAGCATGCTTAGGTCTTGCGTTTAGTGGGCACTAAATGATCTGTCAGTGTTTTCATTATAAAGGCTGTTAGTGAGAGGTGCTTAGCTCATTTAAATCAGTGTACTGGAAACTTCTGATCCACTTTCTGGATCCAGTTCTGAGTGCCAAATGCAGTTTTGGAAGGGAACAAATTACAAGAAATCATTATATGTTTTAAGGTTTATTTGTTTTATAGTTCCAAGGTAGAGCTGGTGGTCTCAAGATAATTCGTCTCCTGATCCCTTTTAAAGGCAGTCTGAAATTTTTATTAAAATGGGGACAAGCAGTGTCTAATATCTAACTGCCATCTAATATAAGATAAAGTCATTTTGAGCTATATCAGTTTCTTCTCAGCTGAGAACTAGACCTATTGTTTTATCTCTAATGTTTATGTTCTATATGCACAATATATTTAATCAATAAAAGCAGATTTTTTTTTTTTTTTCCCTGAGAATTAACAGCCCCTTGGGAGACACTGATCCACAGCCCTGGAAAGGGTCATTAATCCCAAAGAAATGTCCAGTGCTGAAGTTGTTACAGATAGGAGCTGAAAGTGTTTCTCTTTGCCTGTGGAAGAAAGAGGGAAGGTAGAGTATTTATCATTTATACTTTTATACATGACAATATCTTCAGTAAGCCAATTAAATGATGTACCTAGGTTATGAAAACCCACCATACTCCAGAAATTTCAGATATTTGTATAACATTATGTACTGTATTTAATTATGTAGTTCTTCAAGACCTCTAATAACATGAGTCTCTGACAGAGAAAACTGCTGTGATGGAAGAGAACAGACAAGCAAAACTAAAAAGAACCTTGAAAGACTGAGAAGAGAATGAAATAATTAAAAGTATTTCAGGAAGAACACTAAAAATAGAGACAGTTGGAGAAGTCTGAGAACAAGAAAGTATTAAAATCTGGCTGAATCTCTTTTCACATTTTGATAATTTTCTCTACAGACTTGTGTGCGTAATAGAGGTACCCTGAGATACAGAAGTGCCAAATGGACATATTTCACATTAAGCTTCTTTCTGGAAGACTGGCTCTATTTGAACATTATCCACATGGATACATTTGTTTATTTATTTACTATTCTGAGAGAAGCGCTTTGTCATAGACAAGGAGGAATCCAACAGTTTCTACAAGAAATCAGGATTCATGGACCTGTTAGCTAAAAAAACTAAGCAAAGCAAAGATGTTTGGTAAAGGGCAGAGCATTTAGGACATATGGCTTTCCTTCTGTCTCTGATTTATACTGTTTGCTTGTTTGCTTGCTTACTTGCTTGTTTTTGCCATGATACTCTCACTTTCACTCTAGTTTGGGTATCTTCTGAAATTTAGAAAATACTGAAACTTGCTTTCTAAACAGAAGCCATTTCTTGAACCAAGGCTTTAATTTTAATTTTTGTTGCTAAAGTTATTTATAGAGACTATTATCAGGGTATTCTGATGGAAAGCAACATGAAGCCAATGTTTTTTATTAATTACATTTCCTTGGAAAGCTTGCAGGATACTGTTGCACTTATCCAGAACATATTTAACATCTTTTACTTTGGTATTTTCTCTAGGGCATTCTTTCAAGTATGAGAGAACTTCAGATCTTTGTCTTTGCCTCTTCTCTACTATTGAAATAAATCAGATATTCGAGACAAAGTCAAACTGCCTAATCTGAGAGAAGAACCTGACCCTAGATATTTCATTCTGCCTAGGGAATCTCAAAGTGAAAAGAAGCCTGAGACTACATGGAGTTCCAAGAAAAACTATTTAAAAAGTGTGCAGATATTATGTTCAATATTCTGAAGTCCAAATTCCTAATGTAAAGGTTGTAAAAGATGCAACAAGAAAAAATTTATACAGATGAAAAACATATTCCAATATATGATAGAAATATCATATGCATTGAAAGTGATTTTTTTATGCATTCTGTGCAGTACTGTGGCAAACCATACGATATCAGGTATAACGTATTTCACAGTGAAATCATTTTCACTCAGCCTCATGCAAGGTTATGACCAGCAGTACACATATACATTGCTATAAAAATGTCCTATAAATAAATTGTAGTTTTAATTTCTATTCATGGTAAGAGTAGCATATATTTTACCTAGCATATAAAACATCAAGCCTTGGAGACACAATAAAGAACATTAGAAAAAGATAAGCTGTTCCAAAACCTGGTGTTTTTTATGGTTAATCATAAACCATAAACAAGTGCATTTATACATATTTCACACTGCTTATTGCTATTTCACCAGTGTTATCAGTTAAAGTTTCCTATCAGTAAAACCTGAGCATAATTCAAAAAGAATTAAGTATGAATTTATTGCTACTAATAAAAACAAAACAAAATAGAAAATGCAATTTTCTATGATGACTCACAGGATTTACAATTAATTTCAGAAAGAAATTGAAATTAAATTACACATTATAGTCACTATAAGATTTTTGGGGAACCCAACAATAAGTCATTTTTCTGAAGGGTATATTTACAATTACGCGCTGAAAAAATGCATGCATTCTAATGTAAATGCAAAGAAGTCTGGAAAGACGTAGTAAAGGCTATGTTCTTCTCACAGTAATTTCTTATTTTTCTTTGGGGCATCACCCTTCTGATGATATAATTCCAGGTACACTAAAGCTCTTGGGAAGATCATAATTACCTTCAGAGCTTTTCAACAACGCCCTGAGTTAATTGGGAATTATTTTATTAGAAAGTGGGCAGATAGTTCCTATCTTATTTACTCTCCTTTCTGTAAATAGTTAATAATTTAGGGCATCAGGTACATTTTTTCCTGATTTATCTTGAATTTAATTCCCCTGACTTGAGAGGAATAGCTTTTGATCTGTCCTGCTGTGAAGGAAATTATTAGAACATGAGTTTCTACATTTCTGACATCGTGTTTGCTTATGTCTCTATTGCTATTTTCCTGTCTTCTAGTTAACGCTCTTTTTTTTTTTTTTTTTTTTTTTTTTTTTTTTTTTTTTTTACAGCTATACTATAAATATCCAGTAAGGATTTTAGGATAAGATTTATAATATTAAACATGGCTTTATACCTTCTTGTTTTTAAGAAGATGTAAGCACATTTTCTTTCTAATTAGGAGCATTTTCTGAATATGATTTTTCAAGAAGTACGGAAATGAGATGAGACAATAGTTTTAATGATGTACTCGGAACTAAGTTTCCTGACTTGTAACTTAAGCCTCAAGCACTACAGGTAACTATCACCACTATTAACTTCAGGGATGTCTGTGTCTGGGTTATTGCTGTGTTAATCATGCTTGTCCTGGGAATTCTCACCCTGACCACATCTTCATTGACTTTGGTGATGGGAACTGTGTGTGCACCACCTATCTATGCAATGGGGTTTGTTTTGAAATGGCACATATTCATATAGAAACACACATATATGTATGAATGCATGTATGGTATATTTATGATTTTCCAGGAATAGACCTTCGAAATAAACAATTCCAGGAATATTAATTTCATGGTCCAAATGATTCTTGAGCAGCATTCTTTCTGCTCTTCAAACAGAGTTGCCTGCTTGTGCAAGCAGGAGGAAAACTTTTTGCTAGAAAAGAAACAGATTTGTAATGATTTGTTTAATCACTCTGTTTGGAAAAGATGATTCAGATTTACAGTTCTCTGAGTCTTCGGGAATTCTGAAGAGTTGCAAAAGGACTATTGAGCCCAGAAGAAATATATGTCTTTATTAGAGGAATCTGAATACTTCATTCTGCCTGTATTTAACTCCTAATAATCTTTATCAATTGTCTGTTTTGTTCTACACATCTAGTTTTTCAGGGTTTTGTTGTTGTTGTTCTCATAGGAATAATGTTTTTGCTTTTACTATTTAGTACTGTTTTCGTTACTAAAATAGACTTCCAGTTTGAAGTTTTTGTTCATGAAGGGAGTCTATAAACAAGCATTTTATTAAATTGTTGTTCATGTTCTGAGAACACTGAGTTCTTGCATTGGTATAGTTCACCAAACATGCATTTAGATCATGTTACTCAGCTTATCAGAAAATTCTATGTGAGCAATTTCTTCACTTGGATAGATTTGTGTAGTTTCAATACGAGTAATTCCATTTAGATCTCACGAGTATTTGACAGTATTTATTTTTCTAACTTTTCTTTTACAGGTCCCTCATGAATTTCAAATATGCACAGTTTTAGCACCTGTAGACATGTAGATAGAGCAGCTTATTCTTTCCTCCTTGTAACTACCATTTAAATACATAAAGATTGTGCCCTTCTCCTACCTGAAGTCTTCTAACAAGTCCAAAATTTTAAATATATTATTCTAAGACAGATTTTCCTGATCACTGGTTATTGTTCTCCTCCCGTGATCTAAAGAATCCAATTGTGTATTTTGTTTTGTTTTTTAATGCAGTCTGAATGCTGGGCAAACTGTTTGTGATGAATGTTATGGAAAGATTATGCCATATGTTCCAAAGACACTAACATTTTGGATCCCTGTGGGATGTCAGTCTTTATCAAACAAACAAAAAAACAAACAAACAAAAATATAGCATCATCACAGTGCATTTGCATACTCTCCTTTTAGGTATTTTCTTCACAAAATCTAATGTGTGAGGTGGTACCAATTGAATTATATGACTAGATAAGTGAAGATTTTGTCCTTTTATTTTAAACAAAATTTGAACTCCATCTTCTTACAGAGCTGCCACTCTTCTGAAAATGAGCTGCATCTGCAAAGTCAATATGCCTATTATCTTCTATTATTAAGTCTATTATAAAAACATTGAATAGCACTTTTCTCAGAACAGACTTTTGAAGAACAAGTGGTATGTGATTTCAGTATGATAATGAACCAATGTTAAGTACTCTCCTTGAACATGCTTTTCCAGATGCTATTGGGTTTTGGGATTTTTTTGGTTGATTGGTTCTTTT
>VZSV01000027.1:4130863-4156255 GCA_013398735.1 Nothocercus julius | reverse complement strand
ATGTTATGCCCATCAGAAAATATAGTATTTCTTGTGAGTTTTAATTATAAGTTGATTTGTCATTCTTCAAAAGTCTCTAAATATTAATATTTTATAAGGTCTTTTCCTATTGAAGCTCCACAAAGCATACTTCATTCAATTATGTAAATGAAGAATGTGCAGATCTCTACAAAGGAGGTAGATTGCAGATCTTTCATTTTGTAAAAATCCCCCATAGATTTCTGTTGAATAATGGAGAAAACAGAGCAAGAAAAGAAACAGCAAAGAACAGTCTCTGGATACTAAATAAATTCTCTTAAAAGCAGTTACTTTTATCACCTGGTCAAAAAACTAGCAGGCTAGAATATTTTTGCAAAGTGCACCCAATTTTTACAAACAGCTGACATCACTTCAGATGAACATGCTCACAAGCTATACACATTTAGTGCACTAAATTCCAGCCTATATTTACAAGTTACTGATAATTTCTGATTAGAAAGATACTCAGTTATTGAGTTCCCTGAAGTCTTTGAAGTTTTTCCCCAACACAAGCGAGAAAGGCTTTGGAGGCTTTGGCTGCTATGAAAATGATAATGCATTTGATGCATGCTCAAACAGGGCTGCGAGTTCCTGCATAGTAGCATTTTGATAGTGATAGGACAAGCCTTAGCTTCCTGCTCTGCAGAGGACCTGCTTTTACCTAGCCTTCTTTCTGCCATCCAGATAGTTGTATGGTGCATAGCAGAAGCCAATAGGTTCTAGTAAAGACATGCTTATATACTCACAGAAAAAAAAAGATTAGAATTTTCCCTCGGACAGAGGCCCTACTAACACCTTCGCTACTGCTATCTTTGTGCATGTTGTAAGTCAGAACTAGAAAAGCCTGCACAGATGATATATGAAGTCTGCTTCTTTCATTGGTACGCTACTCTTGCACCACAGATAGCTGACTGATGACTCATTCCGGTGCTCCTCTCACAGTTTTCCTTAAAAAAAAAAAAAAGATCCTCGGTGTCACAGAACAAACAGGGAGCTTCATTTCATTGCTCTGGATGCATTCAGCTTGCCTGATTGCTCCATGTAGGTGCAAGCCTATTACACAAATCAAGATAAAAATCATAGCTTCTGGCATTTGCAGAACTACTGCCATTTCTGTGGCCTTGTTAATATTATCAAGTAAGCTAATGGAAGACTATATGGAAGCCGGTTTTCTCTGACTTCTAGCAGGTCTACTACTGAATTTGTTTGCTTGTTTATTTATTTATTCATTTATGTTTAGGCCAGCTTTAATGGCAAATACTTCACATTCTCCTAAGGAATATAATACTTCATCCCTAAGGAAAATGAAACATCTTCCCCTTCCAAAAGACTATCTATCATCTATCTAGCTTGCTGCTGGGTTTGTAATTCTTTTCTGCTTTTGTTAAAGGAATGGTAAACCTAATATCTGCTTTTCAAAAGCCAGATGTTCCTGGCAAAGAAGCATGTTTTCTGAGCTCACTGAGAACATGCTGCAACTGATGGGATGTTATAATTTGGTTTTGGCTTGTTTTCCTAGCCAAAACAGCCCTGGTCACTAATTGTCTTGATAAACATCTCTCCCAAACTCATTATTATTAAAGCAAATAATAAACAAAGAATGACCTACTTCCAAAAGCATAAAACATGGTATAGCTCTGCTATTGCTCATTAAAAAGAACACTTTTGCTCATATCAAAAAATTAATCAGTAAATACAGTTAGATAACTTCATATAGATAAATACCAAAAAAAGATATGAAAGACAAAGGGGGAAAAAAAAAAACAAACTTAGGTTTCACTCTGATTAAGAAAAAAAAATCAAAAAATGCAACATTAAACCATTTTTCAAGTTTTTGCTCTAATAAAGTTGCTTGTCATATCTCTTCTTTTAGACTTGTATATAAAAATAAATATTTTTAATTCTTATAGATATTTTTCCCATCTTGTAAGATGGGAATAATAAATAATTTTTGTTTTCCAAAAAAAACGATATTTCATTAATAGTAGAAATACATCTACTATCTAAGCAGGCATATACATTCAAGAGTGTTGGCATTATGGACAAATATTTCATTCATAATCACAGTTCATGAGTCTACCTTCACACTAATTATATACTGCTAGCAGTGCAGTCAGGCTAAATATAAGCAAAAATGAAGAACTTACTTCTGTATTATTTCATAAACAATTGCATTATAACTGCATTATAAGAATGAGATCTTGAAAATATTGAAAATTATGAACACTTTTCTTTCCAATGTCTCTATATTTATTAAGTTCTACTACTTAAATGTTGGATTTGCTTCTTTAGATGTAGCAGAGTGGCAGACTGTATTTAAAGAGCATAAATTCTGCAGGAAAAGTTTGACTGAGGACAAAACATATGGCATACACATCATCTCTTAATTAGGGCTACTTGAAAGTGTACAAATCATTTGCAGATGGCATCCTTATTCTTAACATTTGTATCTGGGAACAACATTATATATAATGATATATGTCATATCTCTAAATGGGATTTATGTTTTCTAAAATACTTGACCACTTGCTCACAAATTTTGCTGTTATATATCATTCTATCACAGTTAAGAAAAAGACTAATGAAAAACAGTATTTTTTTAATGAATGCTGCTTTCTGTTAAATAGTCCATTCCCAGTTCAAAAATGTATCCATTTAAAATGAACTTTCACTTCTGCAGAGAAATAAAGCTAATAATGTCTCTTAAGTTATATAAAGATGTTTCTAATATATTTGTTCAAGAAGTTTTTAGTTGCAAGGGAGAAAAAACCCTCATATGTTAGAGCAGGAAGCATTTAAAGCAGGATAGAAAACTGACCTATTAATGACAGTGTTTCATTGACTAAAAATATATACAGTACTATGTCCCAGTGTCCTTTAAGGAATAGAGTTTTTCTCCATGATTTTCATGATACAGGAAGGTTCTACATAATCTAGACTTTAATCACTTCTGTAAAACCCAAAATAATACCTAAAGGGTGTTTCTATCTGTGTTTACTGCCATTCAATTCTCCATCATTAATTAGTATCCTCCCCAGAAACAGCAGCACATCTTATTTCCAGAAGTCCTGTCTATCAGAATGAAATGAAATCCTACTGCTCTCCATTGCCCCCCCATCTCCCCAGAATGATCCTGCTCTGAAAAGTAAAAAAGTCTAAAGACTCAATAATCACTAGTTTTGAAGTGACATGGCGAAATCCAGGAGTGCCTATTAGTTTTACAAGGTATTATCTTCCTAAACTTTGCAAAGACAATGTCTTAAATGCTGTGGGATTCTTGAGTTGCAGGAGATGATACATCTCCATTAGAGTACATCTCCACAGAGATACATTAGAGTGATCTCTAATCACTCATATCCTCTGCAATGACTTAAGGAGTCTGTTGGGCATTAACTGTGGGCCCTGCTGTGGCAGCAGATGTTCTCTTTTGCTGAACAGATTCTGCAGTCATGTCTAGGGACATGTCAATGAGGACAGCTCTGCTCTGTCTCTGCTATCTGCTCAATCTCTTATCTCCAGATTCCCCCTACCTGGTCAATGCCAGTTCCTTTACTCATCTCCATATCCCTGCAGACCTCTTGCACATTTGCCACTTGTAGCCCCCGAGGTCCTGAGCCAAATCCCATTTAAATCTTTGGGACTATTCATTGATGGCAACCAAATGGAAGATTTCAATAATCTTTGATGATCAAGAACAACAGATGTTACCCCAAAATGCTGCTATGGATTGAGTTGCTGGTGTGGTCAGGTAGAGTAAAAGAGAATCCGTCAAAACAATTTGATAGCAATGACAGAGCTGCCCTTATAACTCTTCCTTTGTACATTTTATGCTCCACAAAAATGAATCAACAGAGACAAGCCGTAGTTCAACTTGATAGACAATGTTTGCAAAAGGCAGGCTGTATCAGATTTGAAGAGGATAATCAACCAGTGCTGACCGCTAAAAACTATTTGTGAACTCAATCACAGCAAGCAGGGAGTAACAGCCAGTAACAGAGGTCATACTAATGTCATTTGATATGAAAAATGCTTATTTCCCTGGACAGACATTGGTTATATTACTCATTACAGTTATTTAGTTATTATAGCTGCAGACAAAAAGGATGGGGCCATGGCTGCAAGCATTTCTTGATAACACAGGTCAATAAGTGCTCTGTTATTACAGTTTTTCCTCCGTGCAAGCAGCTTGAGACAGCAGTCACTTGAGTCACTGGAGACACTAGTCACTTTCCAGATATATCTTAGAAGATTAAGGATCACTCTTGCCAGTCAAATGGCCTTCTTCACCCATGTCTGTCTAAGCCAGGTACCCTACGTGCAGGTCTCTCTCTCTCTTTCCCTCTTCACTCATGGTTGAGATAACCTGAAATTAGTTTCCTCTCTCAAACTCCCTTTTTTTTTTTTTTTTTTTAACATTTTAAATAGAATCAGTGTTTTTCTATTTTCCTACATGCTGAAATAATGCAAGGAATTTATAAGCATAGTTGTGAAAAATTAATATGCATGCACACATTTAATGCGTATCCATATTTATACACATATGTGTGTACACATTTCTAAATAAAGATCCATGTACATGTAACCAGTTGTAATTATTATCTCAAACTAGTGAAAGTTGTAGTAATTAATTATAGTAGCACCTTAGCTGTAAAGCTCTCTACATCACAAACTCATGAGAAATAAGTAGCTCAGAACATCTAGCTGTCTAATCCAAAAGAGATAGAAAGATGAGAAATGCCACTGACAGGAACTAAATTTTCATTTATTATGAATAAGATTTCAGCTCAAAAAGAGATTAAAAATATTTTTTCACTTGAAATATTTGCTTTAAAACATAGCTTTATCAAATCAAAAATCAGGCTGTAAACTGAAAATCAAATGAAGGAAATCAGGGAACAAGTCATTGCCAAGTGATGAGATCTACACAGCTGATTTTCTCAAGTGATAAAGTCATCCAGTGTCTTCAGTCCTGGCAGGCATCAGAAAACTTCCTTTAATGAATCTTATCTACTTATCATGATTGTTGTCACATCCCTTCTCCCTGCTTTCCAACCCTAAATTATGAAATAATAGTAATAAAAAAAAAATCCAAATGAATCTCTGTCTGAGGAATGCTTCCTATAAAATACTAAATTCACTTAGATTCTTACTGACAGTTAGGGATTTTGCTAGGAACCAGCACAAGGAACACAAATAATACAGAAATAACTAAATCAATACTATAAAGAACATAATACAAAGTGGGATAGTTGTAGTGTGAATTTTTATTTTCCTAAACCTTCCACTCATGCATACAAGCATGGACTCTTTTCACGAATCAGCATTTGAATGTCCAAAAAGTCTAAATACAGATATATGTTCCTCATGTGGTTTATGAATTGAAAAATATTTGAAAATTGGCTCTAAAATTATCACTACCGGCATTTCCCATGCACATATATGCCTACTATTTCTGCAACTTGATTGCTTTTCTATCTGACATGTATTTACACACATTAACACTTCACCATCTTTTCTTTCTTTCATGTGAAAGTCTTATGAATCAAATACAAATGTTACTTTCTCTTTTAAAGAAAATGAGGAGATTGTTCTTCTGGCTCTTTGACCACAGTATTCCTCAGACAGAAGACACATAGTTTTCTATACGTTTAAATACATATGGACAGTTTTTATTTTAATGTTATAATGACATTAGGTTAACATCAGAATAATAGTTTTATCTCATTTTAATTAATTCTATTAATAAAAAGAAATAAGAGGTTTTCTCAGTAATGCTATGTAATGTACTGTTTTAATGCTTAAAGTTCAGAGTACATACCTGTCTGGTACATACTTGATGCTCATTTTAATGAAATCTTTTAGTTGTTGGAATTATAATTAATTAATTTCTAATGAACAGCTACTTCAATCTCTTTTCATGTAACTCTCATTATAATATAAATAAAAAAAAAATCAAAAATCTAAGCTGAATAAGACTGAAAATATACATAGGAAAGACAAGCAAAAAAAAATTCTTTAAATAAGGTTGACCTATGAAGAAATGAATGTCAGAACTCATATTTTAGTTTACTCTGCAGTCATATATATCATTATGCTTGCCATGAGTCCTTCATTTCAAAAGTTAAATAATGCTCACACCATGATGTAGGCTATCTCAATCATCCTTTTTTTTTTTTTTTTTGCTAGAGGAAAGATCAACATACATCTCTCTGTCCAAGAAAGTACCCTAAACATTCACTTACAGAAATTTGAGTCTGAGGGGACTGTCTATGGCCTGTAGAAGCTGCCACACTTTGAATGATGAACTTAATAGTAGCAAAAAGAGACAGAAAAAAAAAAAAAAAAAAAGACTGTGGCTCTACAATCTTGCATATACCTCCTCTTTTTTGGATAGAACAATCATTTTCAATTAATATTTGTGTATGAAGTAACACTCAGACACATTACAGCGGTAAGTTGCCTACAATCTTTGAAGCCAGGGAGCATTAATCTCTCTGCCTCTCTCCATACTTACTAGTTTTTCTTCTTAGTATTTAATTGTTTCTTCAATCTGTAACACTCTGTATGCAATATGATCACAGCTCAGTGCCTGAGCTCACAGGCCTGCGCTCAATAAACTGCAAGCAAAGACCAGTTTCAGTCCACCAAGGAGCAGAGGGTGTCACTGACCATAACTCCAGGCACCTGCCAAATCACAGTGTAGCTGCATAGTTTTTGTGAACAGCAACTTTAGCAGTCTCCATCTGCCTATGCTCTGAGGAAGTAGATGTTTTATTTGTTAGTTTATTTATTTTCTGGGACTGCCAGAAACTGCCAGTATAAGTCTGAGAAAATATCCTCAGCACCCTAGTATGTCTTGTAATTTTGGATTAACAGTGCTCTTCTGACTCCTGGACTAGAACGGGCTAGACTCTGACTGGCTTGAGGCCTGCAAAGACTAAGGCTGCATCTGCCTTGCAAACTAAGACCATTTCGTGTCAAGATGTATCCCGGAAAGGGCCAGAGAGAACGCAGCTCTTGCAGGCAGTGCTTTGTCAAATCTGTCACCAAGTATTTAGGCCTAAAAGAAAACAGAATGGGCTGCAAAACTGTGTGGCAGCAGCAAAGGAGCATGTCATAGCCCTGCTTTTCAAACACGACATGTTATGGTGCCGAATCAAGCTACTGCTCACTTACATAACGCACAGCTCAGAAAGCTTGTAACAACTGTATTGATTAATAGGTGCTAAGGCTGAAAAGCACCACTACAAACGTAGAGTTTGATATCATATAATGGCAGTGATCGTTAGACAATTCATGGTGACTCCTGCACTGTGCTTGCTCTAGGAAAAATCTTTCTAGGAAAGTCAAGCTTTTTATATTCTTTCCTTAACAAGTAATTGGCAAGACAAGAGCTACTCCGTGGAAAATTCTCACCCTGGTGAATAAAAACCAACGAGCATCCCAGAGAGCATGTCTCCATATCCCTCCTCCACATCAAACTCGTTTGGTTTCCAACGATAAAGGAGCACCTTCTGATATTGTCCAGTGCCAGAACTGCAGATTCCTGTCCTGATTGTGCCGATTTATACCAATGTAACTGACAAAAGAATCACATTCACAAGCATAGAAACTGATATGCAGTAACTGTCCACTGTGAATTCTCCTAGCTCTTGGCAAACACAAAACAAATTGAATTTGTTTAGCCTTCCTTTATGCTAAGTTAAATTAAGTTTTACTCAAATAGAGTACTCAAATGGATATTTATTGTGGATCTGCCAGAATGTGGTACTTTTTTACCCCTCAAAAATGTTTTTGTTTGAGGTATCAGGCAGAAAATGTTGTAACTTTTCACAATAAACAATAAAATTTGTAAACACCTTACAATTTAGTGCCAGATTCAGTGGAGTGTTGTGAAGAAGGTGAAATAGGGTAGATATGAAAGAAAAAGTTCAAAGTGCTGTGTAGAAAAGGGAAAGTTAAAGTCAACAGAGCAAGCTGAAAAAAAAATAGAAGGGTGTTAAATTCTAAAGAGGAGGAAAAAAAAAAAAAGTAGACAATGAGTTCTAAATCTTTTTGAAGAAGGAATTCTGTTATAGGAAAACCTAAAAAATTTTAGGTGAATATACAAAACTCTTGAGGATAAGTTTTCTTAAACTGTGGTTTAATGATCCCTTGGACAGAAAGTCTAATCTACAGGGGAAAAAAAACTGTATAGTATTTTTTACAGTATATGACTATTGTTTTTTTAAACCACAGACAATTTAACATCACATAATATCTTCATATATCTCTGTCCTCAGAGATTTCTCTAATGCTATGTTATATAATGTTCCTAATAAACACATTAGAGAATATGAGAATTGATCTGTAGTTTTCTTTTTACTATTTTAAAGACAATATGAAATTGGAATTCTATAATAGTAATTTGCTAACATCCAAAATACATTTCAAAAGAGAGATTGCCAAGCAGGAGATTCTATGGAGAACTGTACACAAGAGCCAAGCTTTTACGCCCAAGCAATTCTGGGCTCAATACCCTTAGATTCATTACACAAAAAAATACGTTGACTGAGCAAACCAGTACATAAATATCACTCACTGCAGGCATCGGGGCCATTGGCTCTCGAGCCCCTTTTGCTTTTGGAAGCTATCAAAGGGCACTGAGAGCGAGCGCTCGCTCTCAGGATCAAGTGCCACTGAGGCCTGTCCAATTCTGCACCTATCAATAGATGGATATTGAACCCTATTGATAGGCCCCAAATCCGTTCGTTTGCTGCAGGCAGGCACTTCTCGGGCTCTGGGGCCCGGGTTGCTCAAGGGAAGCGTTGCAGACTATCGACACTGACCGTTCTTCAGAGTGGCATGAGTATTGGCTTCCCAACTATTAAATATTGAACATTTCCAGTATGCCCCAAATCATCTCATTATATCATTGAGCAATATCTTGCTCGATTTTGCATTTTGTTTTTTACCTGGCAAAGTTTTTGTGCCTCTAGAGTGCCTAAATCAGTGACATTTTTGTAGCAGTTGTACATTATTTTCAATTCATAAACTTTCATGATCAGATCTTTAGCCAACACTCCCAGAGAGTAACAGAGGAGATAAACTACGACAATCACCATGCACAATGAAAGCGTGCACTTTTCACTTGCTATTTGCAATCTATTACCATCTAACTGATGTTTAAAGTAAGTTATAGCAGCTCTTTCCTGAAGTGATATTCTAAAGCAATGGAGAGTTTTGATCTGCCAGTTCAGCAGGCAAGTGCTGAACCGGCCTGTGCAAGTTCAGCTTTCTCAGGCACAAATGGCAAAAGCTCTTGCTTAATTCAGTAGTGCTGATACCAGGAGAGAAAAACTCTCCTCCCAAAGTTTCTCTTTTCGAACTGCTTTTGCCTATTTACACTTTTTCTTGTTCTTAAAAACATTTAAGTCCATTATTTGGAATAATGACAAGCAGACAAGGAAAATAAATATACGTCTTGAATGCTAAGGAGCTGTCAGTTTCAGTCAGGTCCAGAGGACCTCCCCTTTCCTGAAACACATTGATAACGTTGATGTCAGGTCCTCTGCATAAACTGACCTCCTCTACAGGTCCTCATGTTGCACTACTTCCAGAAATAACCTAGGTTGTTAAACAGCTGTTGGCAAACTTTTGCCCAGGCTATTTACCGATTGCCCATGGCCAAACAATGTTGGTCATGTTTTAAGAGCTGTTACGGTGATTGTCTAATAACCTCATGACTATTACCTACTTTATTTTAGCTTTTGTGCACTAGAAGGGTGTAATAGCTATAGTTATATTCACTTCTGTAACTAATAGGTAATGACAGCAAGTAGTTGCTCTGGAATGTAGGAATACTGACTTAGCAAAGACCTTGCTAAGCAAGGAAATATTATTGACAAGCATATTGACAGAAAGGACCTTGAAAGTGACAGGCGTGGGATAGGAGTGGAACGCCTAAGGCTATAAACAACTCACCAGTGGTCAGTTATCCTCATTAAAGGCATGTAGACTCAGAAAACAGCAAAAACAGTTTTAGGGATGATAAAGAGAACAGAGAACGAGTATCTAGCCTATGTACAACTCACCATATGTAATACATTTGGATATAATTTGGAACTAGAAAGCAATTAAGACAGAGAAACATTTACAGCCTGTTAGACATATAAAAATGACAGACACAGAAAAAATACAGAAGTAGATGCAAGAATGAAGGTGAAAAAAAATAACATAATTTTTCTCCTGGTGAAGAACTCAAGATGCAGAAGAGTCCTCTTTATACCTCTGCCCATCCCAGACTAAAGCTATTGCTCCTAGGATTCAGAGGGGAAAAGGGAGAGTCATAAAAGCAAGGAATGGTGTACAAACAAGCAAGTTTCTATATATTAATTTTAATTACAGACCATTTGAGCAACAAGTGTTAATATCATTTTAACTGGCCTAACAATAATTCTTTGGTTTGACTAGTAAGACTTCAACAAATCTAAAATTAAATCGCTTGGCTTCATGGATGAGCTGAGTGGTTTTTGACCATGAAAAGAATTGAGCTCAGTGGTTGCTGGGCATTCAAGCAGTCTACCCTGTAATTTCAATACAACAATATGGTAACAGTGAGAAATAACCTGATCATTTATAATTTACTACCATATGTACAACAAAGGATATATTACAAGTCCAGTTCTCACTGAAATATTTGCTGAAAGTTACCTGTCAATCTACTCTCTGAATCAGTTTCTCCCTCATCTAGTTTCACATTATTTCAGATTACTTCTTTCCATTATCCAAAAAATAATGATTATTAGATAATGGGAGACAATTTTTCTGTTGCTATTTTAAACAAACCTAGAGTTACCAAGTTTTCAGAGAAAATACCTTAGGTAATTTAACTTAATTCATTGTGTTTTTCCATGATCATGACCATGGCATTAGCTGAAATCCTAAACTTACCCTGTGATGGCTGTTTATTGATTATGGGAAGTGCTCTGAAATTGATGTTTGACACTTCTACCTTTCTGTCCCTGTTGACCATGTTACAATAACCATGCTGTTTTGGTTTTGTTTTCCCTTTTATTCTTGACTCTTATTTTATCCTGGACTCACCAGCATTTATCTACCTATTTTTTTATAATTCAGGACAACATCTAAAGGCTCACTGCTGAATGCTGACATTTAAGATACCCAACAGACCTTCTGCATCCTTTCTATCACCTAATTCCTCACATCTTCTAGTACTTCTAGACTTCATCTCACCTTTGCATTTTCAGGCAGCAGGTATCTTCTGTGCTCCTAAGGCTGAGATAGTGTGCATGTGTTCACAATGTATGGAAAAGGATTACTTTTTCTTCAGGTTAACTCTCTTTGCCACATTCTTGCTCAAAATTTTATCTTTTCAAAACAGACATATTAATCTTCAAAATCATAAAAATGCTTGACTTTGGTAACTTGGACATAAAGTTCAGTATAGAGAGGAATATTTTGCCTTCTTTTTTGGAATATGTACAGGTGTAATAAGTTGCTTTTTTTCATGCTTCATAAACATTCATAAACGTGCCTAAAACTAATATAGTTCTAAGATATGCTTTCCAATGTTATTGCTCATAAGACCAAATTGCCCCTTTCAGGTCTCCTTTCTCCACTCCCCAGTGGACTTTCTATTTCCACTGACTACATTCTCACTACATTTGGGTGAAAAATATTGTAAAGGTGGAGTAAGCTAGATGACTGCTTGACTGGTGTAAGCAGATGTAGTTTTATCAAGTAAACAAATAGTGGTGTGAATATACAAAATCTTTTCAAAACAAGTACCAAAGCACTTTTATAATTGTATTCAGAATATCCTGAGCTTCATTGTTCATTATCATTGTTCCTGCCTTACAGTTCATCCAACTGAAAATCATGAGAATATTTGTGAATTAAGCTGGGTCCACATTTCCAAGTATAGTTATACTTCATATAATAAAAGGATGGATCCTCCACTGATAGTAGCAGTGAAGGATACTGCATGAGAAGTTCCACTTAAGACAATGTGACTATGGCTCAAGATGAATAAAGCAATGAAACATGACCTTATATTAAATGGGTAATTCTGTTGGATAGACGTAGAAAAGTACTCTAGGTAGAAACCTAGAAAATTCTTCACATTTTTTGTCCTCTCTCACCACAGGAGAGAAAATTGCCATCTACCTTTGGTGACTCTCAAGTATTTATTGCAGCTTATAGTAGTTGTCTAAAATATGTATGATCATCTCTTTGGGACACATGCCAGATTAACAATATTACAAAACTTCAGTATATAAGCCTTACAAATTGTTGTTGGCACTGGTGGCTGAAGCACTTAATTTAATTAGATGAGCTTGCCATTGCTGAAACTGCTGAATGTGGTGTTTTCAACAGAGCCAAGAAAAAAATCTAATTCATTAGACCTATGAAACTGTGCTGAAGTATTGTTATGGTGCTCTCACAGCAGCTGCAACATTTTGAACATGGATACAAAAAGCCTACAGAAAGTAGTATTTCAATCTTTGAATTCATGCATAATCCTGAAGAGTATTTTCGTTGTCATGGAGTGATGAAAAGCCTGATGGCAATGATGACAGCATGGCTTATATCTGTATACCTGACATCTGTAAAACAACAGCAAAACATGCAGTCACTACAATATGTAACTGTTGTCCTCTGTAATGAAAAATGGCAGCATAGTTTTGCATTACAATGACTTGTTTTTGCTAATAAAGAGATTAACATTTTTAAGAAGTAGTAAAGAAAAAAATATATTGCCAAATATATATTGTAGCATGAAACAGGCTCATAAAATTAGATTAGAATTGTTAGGAAAAATTATCAATCCCCTGACACATGCTTTGCCTTCATTTATTTCATGGGGAAAAAAAAAATATATGACTAAGAAAACTAAGAAAATCTGAAAATTCCTGCAGTTGAATGTTAGCCTGCTATACTTTTGCTTTAAGATATGGTATGTCTTCACAGCGTAGAGTGAAATCTGTAACATTTTCCAAATAACATGAAATAAATCACACAACTAGGCTGAATTTCAATAAAAAAAATGGAATTTCTCATGCAGAATCTTGCACCCAACAGAGTAATTGCCTTGACTATTTTTTTCTGGTAGCATTACAGAAACGTAATTGTACCAGAAAAGAGGATGAATTCTGTGAATTCTGTGAATTATATCTGCAGTTTTCTTCAGTTTACCTCAACTTCTATTTGGTTAATATTGTGTCTGCCGGAAGTGAAATATCAGCATAAGACCATGCACAAAGGCTGTGTCTAGGTTGCAGTAAAGCCCAAATTGGAGGTCTGTCTCTTCCTTCTGGCAGCTCCCACTCTTGCACCTCCAGTCTTACTGCCCTTGCTTCTTTGCCTGCCTTATACAAATGTTCCATATCTTTCCAGGAATCAAAAGTCTCCTCTGGAAAGCAGTACTTCTGAACTTAAGCGCCCCCCAGAAGATGCCATAAATTTCAGACTACTGCTCAGCACTGAGATGCTTTAGTTATTAAAGTTAGCATGATTTTTATGTCTTCAAATTTGATAGCTGAGTTACACTTTAGTGTTTGATATATACTAAAAAGGTCTGCAGCAAATATGAGGTTCAAGAGTTGAACAAACCAAGAATTTTAATGAGTTTGCAGTGGTAATTATTTTTAATTGCTTTCCATCTCATTATGGTACCAGGTGGCAATTATGTAACCTCACCAGAAATGTTGATTATCTATATGGTCACATATTTCTCTGCAGATGCTAATGAAGAGGCATTTTAGGTCCAAAACTCCACAGTGGTCCACAAATGGTAACTTGCTCATTGCTTTGAATAAGAGACGGATTCTGATCTCACACTATAATTAACTGAAAAGATATCACTGTGTCATATTCCTCCCAGTGTACATTTTCCAAACAAAAATGTGTGAGTGTATCTTCCCTTTCTTATAGTAATTTTTGAAGGCATTTTACTTTTGCATATCATTTTAGAAAAAAAATTGTGTCTGTACCTGGTTCACGCAGAAAAACATCAGAATTTCAGAAGGAAAGAAAAAAAAAAGAATTTGTGAATTTAATTCCACAGTTGTGCAAAAAGGTATGACTCTGTGAGATCCATGCTTTTAAAATATGCAGATAAGGGACTTGATAATAAAAGAAAAAATAAATTGCAACCTGTTAAAGAAACTTATATTTTTGAGCAGAATAATATGGTTGTTACACTGTTACAACTACTTAAGAGTTCTGACTTCCAGACACTTGAACTTAAAAAAATCCACTGACATAATGCAGTGGATTACTCAAAGCAATAATATCGCAGAAGACAAATATTTCCCATATTAGGTATAATTAAAAAATTAAAAAAAAAAAAAAAAAAGATTTTGTCATGACCCGGTAAATTATTTCAGGCTCTAAACTGTTTATCTAAAACTGTATTCCTTAGCCAAAAATACCTCCTGCCTCTGACTACCCACACATGACAAAATAGCTACTGGTCTTAAAAATAGTGTAAACTAAGCTTCTGTAAATAAAGTTCTCTCAACTCTGATTCATAATCCATCAATACTTGAAAGTGTTGGCCTAGAAACTGTTTTGTTTTATATTGATTGAAATAATACACTTCCTTGTGATACGTAAGAAACTTTTGTTTTCTGTCTACCCTGTTTTTTTACACCAATACTTTTAGAAAGCTAATCATAATAAAATCTGTTTATGATTACTAGATATTGGTTTCCAGAGATTAAATATGTTAATTAAATATGTTCCTTTTAGGAACAACAATAAAGGAACAATTAAATATGTTCCTTTTTATCCAAAAGGCTAAATTAAGTAGTGTGGATTAGATTATCTTTTAGGGCAACAATATCACCACTGATTCTAGTGGAGTCAGTGTAATGAGGAGAAGACGAATTGGTCTGTGAAGTATTGGAGTCAAAGATAGATTTAAAACAGGAAACAGTCAAGTGTTGCCTAAAAGAAAAAAAAATAGTAATTAAGCATGCTGTTCTCTGTCCCTGGTGGAAGAGTAGTGTGGATGACCTTCAGTAGCTCTCTTCATTGTCTAGGAGAACAGACTATATAAGACCAGTCTACCGTTATGACCTACATGAAAAAATCATTCGTCTACAAGCATAGATTAGGGATAATGACAAATTAAAAGAAATGTTAAAATAGTCTTAAAGTCAGTTAAAAAATTAAATTTGGATAAAAATGTTCAGACTCAAAATAATTGGAGTTAATAATGACATACATTAGGAGACTTAAAGACTTCCCTAAAATACTCATTGAAAAAAGTTTTAAAAAAATGCAGTGACAGTTATGTACAAAAGGCTGTAGGTGAAGCTGCATTAATCATGAAAGGTTTCATAGTTCAAGCAATATTCTCTCCTTTGCAAACATTTACTTTTCTGTTATTACCTTACAATTGTATCATGACTTTCTGTATCAGCACAGCTTGAACTCATCAGTGGTTAAGCCTGTTATGGATAATCTGATTTGTTCTACCACCTCTCTGAAAGACAATCATATTATGGTTTTCTCAAGGGCTTATCACCTTGAATCCATCCAGGACCTGAAACATGCACAGAGAGAGGGATGTACAGATAAATGATCAACTAAGCTAAAGTTCTTACGCTCAGAATGACTGCATCAAGAATCGAAATAGTGAATATATAAAATCTTCCAGAAGAATAAAATTGGGAGGAAAATTAAAGAAAAATGTAATGAATGACACTCTTTATAAGACATAAGCATGTAAATTTTCTCTTAAAAATTATAAAATAGAGAGCAAAGCATATTAAAAAATACTCTTATCTGTAATGAGTTAAAGATAACCTCAAAGGGTACAGATATGATATTTGTAGGAAGACCAAACTAATATTTGCCTTTCAGTAAGGTACAGTATGAAAGGGATATTTTCCTCCAAACTTTTAATAAGAATATGAGAAATGCAATCTGAACTAGACATTGAAAGAAATTTAACATAGCCCCAGCAGAGATTCTGGGCAATGCCCAGATGTTGGAAGAGACAGAATGATATCTTCTTCCGTCATCTGGATATTCAGATCAAGGTTGGACTAAATGGTATTAAGCACGACACATAAAATAATCTTCCAACAAAATAAATATTACTGTGTTCCGATTTTTAGAATCTAAAAGTATGTAAAAATATATGGATTGTTATGAATTAATCTGAATTTTTACAAATGTGTAACATCTGAAGATATCAGAACTTGCCCCTTAATAGACTTAGACGATACTTGATTTACAAGCATAGTCCAATTTACTTGTCATCCAGGGGATCCATGGAATCCTTTAGGACTTCAAGCTGAAGAAGGACTTTGACCCTTTGAATCTCTTGATCCAATATGGTGATTAAGTAACTGGAATTGAGCAATGGCTAGAAATAATGATTGCTTTTTACAGACTAATTTTCATCTCACATGTATCTCTGAGGACTATTTTAAATATGTCTGTTTAGCTACACATAGTTAAACAGGAAATTATCAAGTCCACTTTTTTTTTTTTTTTTTTTTTTTTTTTTTTTTGTCCATTACCATTCAGATTAAATCCTCATGTGAAAGAGGAGGCTGGATTCTGTCTTCAGATGCATTCATGCATCAAGTAGAAATTTAGTGTCCCGAAAAGCAAAATATGATCCTCAAAGTTAGGAGTTTTTGTCTGGCTATAGATTGTGAGACTCACATAGGCATCGGTTTATATTATTAAGCTCTCAATAATGCTTCATTACCATGTATAACTGCTGCTTAGATAAACACATACATTAGCACATGCTATATAGTATGGAGGGTGATTAAGTATGGAGTGCTATTTTGAGTTTCAAGTGGATCCTTCTGCATAAAGGGAAACACAGCGTAAAATAAAAAGATTTGAGTGTTTGGTTTGATCTTCATTCATTTTCTTCACAAAGGATAAAATTTCTCACTATTGGGAAAAGGAGGTACTCACATGTCTTAAATCAGAAACAAAATCAGGATAAAGAATTTTTCAAAAGATTTTATGCTTTAGATGCAATTCTTTTAAATGTTTATTTTCATGGTATTCACTAGTGTCTCAACCCTACATGGCAGAGAAATATAAAATAATACAATCAGATTGATAAAAAAAACTTTTCTAAACAATTCTGAAATGAAGAAAAAAGACAGCGTGTAAAAAAAAATGTAAAAATCATTTATAAAAGAAAGTGTAGAAGTCCTATACAATTAAACTAACAAGCTTATTTTTAAACAATATGTTAAGAAGGAGTCAAAAGATATGAGATACCACTTATTTCACCCTTGTGCACCCCTTGTTGTATTCATAGTCTTTAATTGTACATTCCTATGTTACATTTTCCACAGAACATACACTTCATTTAGCTGTGGAAATGGGCTGGCTGAAGGGGCTGGCTTTCCTTGATTTAGCAGACCTCTGCCCAACATCAGGTCAAACATAGGAGACCTGATCCATCATGAGCATTTTATATTTACAGTCAGATGCTGAACCACTTTTTGGAGAAAAATGGTGTTAATCTTTCTCTCTAATCCTCTCCCGATGTATAAAAATTAGTCATCCCAAATCTAGGCTATTGTGCTGTTACAATGAAGTTGGTCTAATGACATTGCTACGCTACATTCTGTGACAAGTAGAAAAGGTGGCTGAAAACTTTTCAGATGCACCTTTGAGAGATATATTTCTTTAATATATAGCAAAAGATGGCTGTTTTATCTAGGCTTCATTACTCAAAACCGAAAATGGTGGTAAAAAGAAATAATCTGATTATTTGCCTTCTCTCCCTGTCACAACATCTCAATACTTTTCCTTTAGGGAATATAAAAGCCTCAGGTAACTGAGATTGTAACAATTTTAAGAAAATCCCCCACATTCTCTGTACCTTCTCTTTCCTCTATTGCAGACTCCATACTCCAGATCTCAAATCTATGCTTGGAAGAATCCCTAAAATAATTACAGAAAAAACAAGACTGTAATATTATTTTTTCTCTGATAGTCATCATAAATCTTGTAATGGTCTCCATCTTGCATCAAAAGTGACTGACTTCCTGCTTGTCTGAAGCCACTTGGTGCTGTAAAGGCACGACGCATGTTGCTTAGACCAAAATTAACAGAATCATTCCCTTTACTTGGCCTCAGTTTTCTTATTACAAATTAAAAAGTCTCCTTAAAACCAAGTAGTATTCCAGGAGCTCAGGTGTTTGTCAAATCCAAGAACGTTGCTTCTTTTAACTGATATGTCCAGTACTTTCTTTCAACTACTGACCTGCTGCCACCTGAAAGAAGGTGAAATCTTCAGCCATTTTAGCCTTATACGGGTCTTGATTGTTTGCTTTGAATCCAACATCCCCTCAGATACCCTTCATCTAAAGACTACTTTTCATTTCTTCCTGTACTGAAAAAAAAAAAAAAAAAAGAATCTGAAGTACTAACACTCAGTATTGCTCTGCTTAGATGGCCATTGATGATTCTGAAAAGAACAGGGATGGGTGAATAAAATAAATAAAAAAGGCTGACTGTAATTTTCAAGACTTTAAATAAAGAAATATATAACATGTATATGCTGAAATTAGTTTTGATAGTGGAAAGTGTAGAGAGTGAAAACTGTTATATCAGTTTAACATATAACATTCTAGTAGTCCCAATTTTTTATTTTAATATAAATCTTTTGAATTACAAAGGACAGATCTTCTGACAGAGTAAGTTACAGCTAACTCCCCTAGTGTGGACAAGTGATTTATTGGAATAAAGGATCTATGTTTAACAATGCAGATGTTTCTTTAGAGAAATTCAGAGGGCTTCACTTATTTTGTTTCCAAAAAACAGACGTAGACATTTTAATTTGGATATGTAAGTGATTGAAATGTCTTCTCTGAAAATGCAAATACATATAAGTGTTTATAAGCAATTCTCTAGTGATAGATTAGATAGAGAAATATCACTATGTTAAGTCATGATGACTGGCAGCCACTGCTGAAAATACCTATGGAGTTTGCCTTTGGCAATGACTGGAAATATTGCACTTGCTGTATGAGAATATACTGCAAAAAATCACATAGAAACCTTCAATATATCTATTATTGTCTCCTGGCTCCTTTATTTAAATATGGCCATGTTAAATAAATAAATAAACAGTATGGGTCATAGTTTAGCCTGGAAGCTGTGAAATTCTATTAGATTCTGATTAATTCAGAGAAAATTCTCCTTTCTTTCTCTCCCACTCAGACACTTTTGCATATGAGCTCTAACATGTCTTATCCAACCTTGTAAGGTGACATATCTAGATTTCAACACAATCAATCATGCTGTGCATGCTTGCATTTTTCTTTTTTTTTCTCTCCAGAATACCCGCTACATAAATAAAAGAAATTAAATTCCCAGATTTCTCTTAAGGTGGACCTTACTCTCAGATTCCTCATGGTTAATGAGGGAGTCTGTGTGCCTGTCTCAGCTAAGACTGTAGTCTATAAAGGAGGAAATGTGGCTTTCCTTTGCATCCTATGCAGTATTCATCACACTATCAACAGTTGATAAATAATTAATAACAACATTAACTGATTCAATAACGTAACTCTCTAATCTTACTATGCTAAACAGAATGCTTTAACTAGTCAACTTGGATTGATGATGATTCTGTTCTGCAGGCTTTCTCTCTGCCAACAGTTTTTCTCATCTTCAGATTTGGAAATGCTTGGAGAAGAAATGTAATTAAGGCTGAACTAGTCAACTCATTATTAAATGAATGTTAGGAAGTATATCTATACTGACAGACGAATGAAACAATCATTCTTTTTGCATTTTCAATCTTAATTCTGTCAGTCTTCAGTGAAAACTTTGTCCAGGAAAAGAGTCTCATTAATTAATAAGAAATACTCAAATATGGGTGTTACTGGTCATCTCAATGGCACCTGACAGAATGTTTATGCAAGTTCCAAAGGGTCCACAGGATATAATGCACAAATGAACTATTTAAACCTAACACTAAACCATTATATATATTGCTTTAGAAATATTACAGTAAATAAAATGAGAATGCCAGAATTTGGTAACTGTCTCAAAACTAGCACCCCTGCAGTCAAATCAAAAAAGGTTTTGTCATGCGTTAGAGGATTTATTATCAAGGAATGGTTAAACCATCTTTTCTACTTGACCCAATAGTAGTTAATCATATCTGAGCTTTTCATTCTTTAGGTTTTAGCTCTTTGTTAATCTGTTGATAAACTTTACTGGATGGCTGTGCAAACAAAGACTCCAGGAGACTGTTAACCCATTCAGTGGTATTTTTAAAAACATATCACATGTAGGAGTTTTAAATATTTTGTCTTTGTTTTGCTTTTTCTCTGTTAAATATTTTTCTTACTCCATGCAACCATATAAAGGGGGTGAAACCAGAATAAAAGAAGATTTTATTTTATTTTTTTCAGGTTACTCTGTGTCTCACCAGAAAAAAAGGTGTGAAAAGACATATTGTATGATGATAAGTTTTTACCCTTTTCGCAATCATGTCCTCTGAACTACCTAGAGAGTTGCAGGACTTAGGATAAGTTCAGCAATGGGCTGCTAAATATATTGAAGGTATCTCTTATATACAAAATGACTGAGAGCTGGCACAAGCCTGGAGAAGACTGAGGTGGATCTTATCAATGTATACATTGTACAATGTATACTGGAGAGGATGCTAGGCAACCTGCCATAGCAGGCAGGATTAGTCCTGCCTAAAAAGTTGCAGGATCTGGACCAGGTGTGATGTCCAGATGTGTCTTCCAACCCCAACTATTCTGTGATTGTGAAACAGAAAAAATGCAATTGTCTCTGCTCATCAGCCACTCACTATCCAGTCCATATCTTTTGCTTTTCATTTCAGAATGTCTTATTCCTGCCTGTCTCCTGTGTCTGTCTTTAGCTTCTCATCTGTCTAAACTTTGCTTCCATTTATCCTAACTTATCTTAACTCTTTCTGCCTTTTATAAGAAGAATCTCAGTCTATTTTCTATATGTTTCTGTCTTACTCCTTCTCTCTTCTAGCCAAGTGATTTGAATTTTAATCTATTCCCTCAAAACTACCTACCACTGCTGTCTTCATTCTGGTTTTATTCCATTCAGGCCATCAAAATTCCCTTCTCCTTATTTTGGAAGCCCATCACAACTACCTAAGCAGCATTTTCTGACTCTGCCTCCTCATGCGGCTCCTCTCTTCCCACTATTTGCCATCAGATCTGCCTTCCTGACTAATGCCTCAGCTCAGTTTCCTGTCCCTCTTGTCATGACTGTTCCTGTGAGTGTCCTTTCAACTCTCTTCCATCTCCAAATCTCCAACCTTTTTTCCTTGTTGCTCATGACTGTGAGGTGAAGATAACCTTTGCTGTGACCTAAAAAAAGATGATCCTTGAAGATACCCTCCAGGTGACAGGCACATTCCAGCAAACCAAATACTGGTACTCTCTCAATGGGGAGTAAAGAGTCCTTTTTTCTTGCACTCTCTATTTTTTTTTTTTTTTTTTATGTTTGAATGTTATTGCTGGATATTTACATTAAAAGAAATACTGGAACAATGAAAAGCAAGAAAGCGATTAACTGAGAGTGAGTGGGAAAGTTTAAATTATCCCTGTCTTTTGCAATGCCCTAAATAAGCAGTCATAGCCCTGTTGGCAGCCAAAGACCCCTGAGATTTTATGCTACTGAAAGAACTATTCCTGTAGTTGAAATGAAATAAAAATTGTTAACCAGCACAAGCCCTATTTTAGGCTAAAGTCAAATATAGAATTTATTTTCAACAGCATTCATTTATACAGATATTTTAGCTGTAAAAAATGTTCTATAAGTTTTTGTTCCAGAGCATCAATGAATGAGGAGCTGTCACACAGCTCCCATTTAACCATTATTTTAAATGTGTATTTTAGTAGTTTATTTCTTACAGAAGGAGAGGTACACAATGAAAATACTACTTTGCATTTATTTATTTTCTTTTGATAAATAAATCCGTTCACTGTTCATCCCCCTAACACTGTGAAACTCCCTGAAAATTGTTAAACAAGTGAGAAAAAAGCTGCAATGTTGCTGAACTTGAAATTACAGAACTTAAGTTTTGCAGGGCTTGGACGTAGAAAGAATAAGGAAATATGTAGTATTTCAGCTAGATATCAAACGGACTATCCTTAGGCATAACTTTGCGGTATAAGTCTTTGCTGCTTTCTGCATTGTCTATTGCACCATACTCTATTCAGCAATAGCATGTCACATTAAACTTATGACACACAATCTATGTGCTTTCAGTTTTCATCTCATCCTGGATGGAGAAATAGCTGGTCAAAGAGGGGGAAGGATGGATCAAAAAAATAATCCCATCAAAAAGATTCTTGTAAGAATAATCTAAAGTAAATGGGTTGTCATAGAATCATAGAATCATTAAGGTTGGAAAAGACTTTCAAGATCTAGTCCAACCGTAAACCCTTCAACACCATTTGTGCTAAACTCTCCCAAAGTGCCTCATCTACATGTTCCTTAAACAGTGATTCCACCACTGCCCTGGGCAGTCTGTTCCAATGCTTGACTACTCTTTCCGCGTAGAAATTCTTCCTAATGTCTAATCTGTCCTGGCACAACTTGAGGCCATTGCCTCTTGTCCTATCTGTCGTTATTCTGGAGATCAACACCCACCTCATTACCACCTCTTTTCAGGTAGTTGTAGAGATCTACAACAGTAGAGTTGTAGAGATAAGATCTCCCTTTGAGTCTCCTCTTTTCCAGACTAAGTAATCCCAGCACCCTCAGCAGCTCCTTGTAAGATCTGTGTTCCAGCCCCTTCACCAACATCATTGTTCTTCTTTGGACATACTCCAGCACCTCAATGTCCTTTTTTCCCTTGCAAGACTGCCCACCTTCTCTTGCTGGCCAATTGCTGAGCACATACTCAATCTAACAGTAATTCCCCCTGCACACATGAAGGCTTTTGAATGGTTTTACTTCCCAGCTGCTACCAAGTCTCAGTTTTTAAAATTCCATTGGTTTTTTTTTTTTTTTTTTTTTTTTTTTTTTGGTTGGCTCCGCTGGACAACTTTGCTAGATCAACACTTTTTTTCCGTTGTTAGAGGTACTCTGTTTCTTCATTAATTGTCTGGTATTGTTAAATTTTCACCATTGTTTGCTTCTTTTTAAAGATTTTTTGGTTCTTCTTTTAGCCTATGCAAGTGGACCAGTTGTTTGCTCAGAGATTCTACATTGATGCTGAATTGGGCAGTTTGCTCAGCTGCATCCTGGCAGTGAGTACCGTCTTTCAGAGTTTATCAGTCTGCTAATGTTTTTTTCCAAGAATCCCCAAAGCATTGGAACAGACAGCCCAGCGAAGTGTAAACTCTGATGACTTTAGTTTAAAATGCTGTGAAAGGCAGTCTCAGTCTCCCATCATTTTCTGCAGATGTTCAGGGATGGTGAGGCTCCCCAGCATCAAGCAGAGATACATGTAAAAAGACTCCTCCGGGCTACTAGGGCTGTGCGTCTCCAGCAAGGAGATCAATAAAGAACAATATTTTGCAGGCTCTTTGCCTGCATGGGGAGAAATCACATAGGTAGAATCAATGGCAACATAGTATGGATGACATTATATGTGATCAGAGAGAGAGAAAAATAGTTAAATTTATGACAGCAAATAGTTGTATTTTATTTCCCACATAGTGCAAATTCATTCATGCTTTTACTGTACAAAGCTACTATTTTGATAGCTCTCCTTTTTTTATTTTTATTTTTATTTTTATTTTTTTCCAATCCAAAGCAAATTTATCTTCTTTATCAAATATTGTCATGTCAAAATCCCTATAAATTTATGAGGTAGAAAGCATGAAGGTAAATCTGTAGTTCAGAACCATCTTACATTCACAGTATTCTTCCTAGTTCCCATAGCTGCAATATAAAGTCAGGCTGATCTCTCTAAATCAAAATTGCATTTTTTCTGACACTTCATCTCTTTGTCATATTCTCTCCTTGCAATGTCTGGGTACAAAATTCTGGATTTTGCCCATTTATAGCCTTATAGGAGACACATCAATTTTAGAAGTAACAAGACCAATATACGTAGAAAAAAACCTTACAAATCTCATCAGTCAAAAGGAAAACTGTGTTAAGCACCACAGTCATTTAAAGAAAACCAGTTTGTTTTGCAATTTTTTTAGCTGATGTGTATTTTTTAAGTGTCAGATCAGGATGTGTCAGCCATATTTACTATGATGTTGTATATGATGTACAATGTATGTTAACACAGATAGTGACAGTGATAGTGTGCCTTTTTTGAAGGGAAGCAGTCTAACTGCCTATATTCTCAAGGGCTGAAAAACTGCTTTAACTGCTGTCTTTTTTTTTTTTTTTAATTAAAACTTTTTTGCTGTTTTTATTTTGTTTTGTACCACACTTACTACTACTTTGACAACAGACAAAGGGTAGGCATCCTGTATTTCTGACATCAATTTTTCTGCTCCTGACACCTATGAATTTTCATCCTAACTTTATTCCTAGATTGCTTGTAATACCATGAGTGACTCGGTTTCCCCATACACTAAACAATCACACACTCTTCCCTCTTTTTTGTTTTCTGTAATGCAAAAGTGCCAGGCATAGGACATCACTGTTACCCGCTTAGTGAATTTTAATAATGCAGAAGATGCAGTAATACCAAGTAAATCTTCTGAGACCAACTTATTCAGAAAAGTTTTCAACCCTCAAGTGCATTTCCTTTTGCCTTTGTCAAAATAAAGCAAATATCACATAAACTGGATCAAATTTTGCACTGTACCTCTTTTACTTCTATGATGATGCCTGAATTAAGCCCACAGAGGTGATTGCAATTGGAAGTTGCGACACGGAAAGCTAAGGCATGGTTAGAATTCAATCTGGCCAGGGATGTTAAAAATAACAAGAAAAACTTCTTTAAATATATTCATAGCAAAAGGAAGATCAGAGAAAATGTAGGTACGCTGGTGAAAGGGGTGGGTGCCCCAGTTACGAAAAACACGGAAAAAGCAGAGTTGCTGAACGCCTGCTTTGCTTTGGTGTTTACCAAGGGCAGCCCTTTAGAGTCCCAGGCCCCAGGAACAAAAGAGGAGGCCTGGAGAGAGGAAGACCTGCCCCGGGTTGAGGAGGACTGGGTCATGGAGCACCTAAGGAAACTTGATACCAACAAATCCATGGGCCCAGATGGGATGCACCCCAGAGTGCTGCGGGAGCTGGCGGATGGCATAACTAAGCTGCTCTCCATCATCTTCGAAAGGTCCTGGAGAACCGGGAAGGTGTCGGAGGGCTGGAAGAAAGCCAATGTCACGCCAGTCTGCAAAACAGGCAAGAGGGAGGACCCAGGCAACTACAGGCCAGTGAGCCTCACCTCCATCCCCGGAA
>VZSV01000027.1:4076373-4129843 GCA_013398735.1 Nothocercus julius | reverse complement strand
CCTCTTCTCAGTGGTGGCCACTGACAGAACTAGAGGAAACGGCCACAAACTGAAGCACCAAAAGTTCCACAGGAACTTAAGGAAAAATTTCTTGCCAGTGAGGGTGACAGAGCACTGGCACAGGCTGCCCAGGGAGGCTGTGGAGTCTCCTTCTCTGGAGATCTTCCAAACCCGCTTGGACGCAGTCCTGAGGCACGTGCTCTAGGTGACCCTGCGTGTGCAGGGGGTTTGGACTAGATGATCTCTAGAGGTCCCTTCCAACCTTAAGCATTCTGTGATTCTATGATTCTATGATAAAAAGATTATTTTTTTTTTCAAACGAATTCAATTAGCAAACTGTCTCATGTACCCTACTCATAGTCCCATTTGGATAATAATTCCATAGAATTAAGCATATTTTTAGAGAAAGACATGGATTATTAGTAGTAGTAGTCATAATTATTAGTAATACTACTGCTGCTACTACTAAGACTAATAATGAAAGCTTGACTTTAATCAGTATATTCCAGAGAAGAAAACACTATTCTGTCCTCTTATATTTCAGCAAAACCTGGTGGACTTGTATATTGAAACACTTCATTATTCTTTTTTATTCTTTTTGGAAGATGCCATGTGTTTGATTCCATATTCAGATTGACAATCAGCCTTTCATCCATTATTCCTCCAGGCTTGCCTTCTGATCCTCCACAGAGAAATTAAGAAAATATCTTCACATTCCTGTGATGGCTGGCAAAATATTAGACAATATCATGTTGGATTTGGGGATCTAGTAAATGTTTCCTTTCATTGTTTATATTACTGAAGTTACTCCTGTTTCTTTAACAGCATTTCATTTAATAATTATTATTATTTTTTTTTTTTAATTCCTCTGCTTTTGTACGTCTGGAAATTCTCAGCTGATGTAAATCAGTAGAATTCTCATTTCAATTCAGTTATCAAGTATTTTCAGAAGCTGGAGATCTGGTTTTCTGAAGTGAGGCTGTTGATAGTCCAAAGTCTTTGTTGGGGACAGGCTAACATGAAAAAAAATGCAAGAATATTAATTTTTAGAGATACTGGTCTACAAAAGATACTGAAAATGGAAATTCACACTCAAAGTCTGTCTGTTCTCTGAGTTAATAATGAATTCACAAATTTGAAGAGCCTTCTAATGTTATAACATACCCTTTAAATCTTTTTGTCAAGTTGTTATATCCTGTGGAGGGGTAAACTGTTTATTTTAATACAGACACCCAGAAAAATAACACATTTAAATAATACACAGTGCTGCAATGTAATAGGGCCTTCTGAGTGATTTTCTACACTTTTCATAGTAGTCTTACTATAGTCTAACCCTACTGACATTCAGGTAATTAGAGGGAAATTCACATCATTGCACTTGGCCTGTACAAGACCTCGGCATCACTTAAATCCTACTTAAACTCTTTAAATGGAGATTTAGAAGGATTTATGAGGCATAGGGCCTTATGTGTCATCTACACAAGAGCTGAATATCATTGCTAATGTTTCACCTCTTCAAATCCTTAAAGCAAAGTTACAGTATCTTCACTTTTTCTAGCCTTTCCCGAAAGGGGTCATGCCAAACTTTGTTGAATATTTGTTCTTATAGAACTATGCGTGATCATATTATTAAAGTCTGGCATGAAACATAAGGTTTTTAAAAATTGTTAAAAATTAAGACAGTAAAAGAACTACTGGTAGCTTTCAAACTAGTTAAATAGAATAAAATGCCATGACTATTGTACCTCTTACGTTTTGTGAAGAAAAAAGTCTTCGAGATATTCTTATGACTAATTAGAATATTTGTTTGACCCTTCGTCTTACATTTGCAAATTGTATGAACTTTCAAACTCACTGTATTTCTCAAATTTAACTCTGTCCCAAGTTATTCGTTTTAGATACATCATTCTCCTTGGATTCTGCATTAGTCATTTAATATAAGGCAAGAACAATCTGATAGACTTTCACATGATGTTTTGAAAGGGTAAGAGAGAGAAGTATGTTTGAAATTCACTTTGACTAACTGGTCTAATCTCAAATTTGACCTAACCAAACCTATGTGCAACCAGGTATCAAACAGAAATGTTTAATATCCATTTGGACCATGTAAATATTTGAAGTTGTGATATGCGCTGATCTGGGAAACTGCACTTTTTAATCCTTGAGACTGTCAATCAACAGTTGTGATTAGAAAATGTTATGTAGAAGAGTGATAGGAAATCTCTGAAAACTCAAAAGAAAAAAAAAAGTTTAAGCACCTGAATTTGGAGTTAGGTTATGACTCTTCATGCTGAGGAGCTATTGTTCACATGGCATAGTTCCTCAAAGTCAGTGGAGGAATTGAACCAAAGCAATGTTTCATCAGTGAAATGAGTCAGGTTTTGTGTGAGGATTCTTTACAGAAAGTAAACCTCCACTGATAACTGATTTTCTTCAGTATTCATTGTCTTTAAAGGCAATATGTGATGCCTCTAATAGATAGCCAGTTTCTATACATACTTAGTGTCAAACCATTTTACTGTTCCCCTTATTTTTTCCTTTGTAAAGCAAAATGACATCTACAAGAGAACTTCACAGCTGCTTCTCTGAAAATAGTATATTTATCAAGAAAGATTAAAAAAAACTAATTTAATTCCTTCTTTTAATCACTGACACTGGGGCTCCGGACCATATCAACACTAAGTTGTCAGAATCCCTATCAGTAGTAAAGATTGACAATGTTTAACTGGTACTGTGGTACAATTTCTACTCCTTCATTTGTCTTTGTTGATAAAATGAGCACTGTCAGAGGCTCGAGCTCACAGCAAATCTAACGTGACTCTGTTTATCTCTGCACTGAACAAGGTTTGCACATGATCGGATGATAAATGCAGAGGATAAAATTCTGGGTTTTTCCTTCTTTCTGTATAACAAAAACAAGTATTTTTCTTTTTTTTTTTCCTTAAAGAATAAGGTTGAAAAACAGTAAAATAGATCCTTCAAGAAAATATTTCATAAACTACCTTGATTTATCCAAAAGTAACAGGGAGAAAAGTAACCAGTCCCTAAACAATGTTTTTCTAAAATAGTTCGTCCTTGTTAAGAAAAAAAAATACTCATATCGAAGTAAAACATGCCATGCTAGATGCAGAGAAAACACTCAAAAAAATAAAACATTCATGTAATCCATAAAACATTAAAACAGTCTTTTCAGTATTTCAGTGAGAAGAATTCTCCATGTCAAACTGAATTGTTTCACAGTATAAAACTCCCCACAGTTTGTTTAGGCATGTAGCAGTGCTAGGAGTGCATTGACTAGAAAGTATTTCCACAGTTTGCGTGGGAACTTGGCCTCAACTCTATTTAAAACAAAATAAAAGTTTGAATTTAAATTGATATTGATATTTATAGTAGTATAACTTATTAAAACATAAATGCCTTCATGTAGTGCTATTCTTTATATCACACCAGATGAAAGGAAGTTAAAAGTAAGTGTAAGAAGCAGTACAGACCCAAAACACAGTGTCTACTAATCGACTGCTTAAATTCATACTTTAGTTTTTTTTCTAAAATATATTTAATTTTGAATAATAGGTGAAAAGCATGTTTTGGCAGGTTATCTTTCATGGCTTGTATAACCGCAGTATTAAATCCCCAAAGGGATAGTCTTAGTTTAGGTGTTATATGGTAACTATGATGTTAGAGCTGATAGTGGTTCCCTTATAAATCAAGTGCCAGTCAATGGAGAATCAGTTGAGAGGAGATGGTCTTAGAATGGGTTCTTGTTCTGCATTTACTAAGGTATTGCCATAAAAAACATTGCAGACCAAGATCATTTGGCTGGAAATGCATTCCTCCATTAATGAGGTAGAATAATCTTAAACGGTCAGATTTAAGTGCCCCAAAATTGGAGTTCAGCTGGTATCTGAACTTTTTCTTATGTCTAAAAATCCCATAACAACAAGGTTCTTAACATGTGCAGTAATTCCTATTTTTTAGAGACTTTCTACTCTACAACATAGTTTCTCTGTATTCCAAAGATCCCTCTTCAAAATACAGGCCAAAAGAAGTCTGCTAAGAAAATTGAAAATGAGAAGTTGAGAGGGAGGGAAAATTAGCAAACCTTGTTGAAAACACACAAATGACTGAACTCTGGCCAATTTTCTCGTCATACAGTTAGATTTGGCTGTATGCAAAACCAATTTGCCAAATACTATTCCACACAAAAATATGCCATAGTTAAAAGATAGATACAGAGAGAGTTTGAAACAACGACCCATCTTCTACAAAACACGTTCATAAAAATTAACAGGAAACATTCTGCGATTTCATTATGACAATATGAATGTAAATCTTGAAATGCAGTATTGCAAATCTTGCCTGTCGTTGCTTTATGGTGATCAAACTGTAACCTGAAGTGCTGATGGCTTAATCTTCAATGATCAGAAATTCATTTTCCATACATTCAGTGTTATATTTCAGAGAATTCTCAATGGCAGAACATGACCAGGATGACTGTACTTTAACAGAGATGTGATTTGAACCTGTAAACTATGAAGAACCTATCCGAACTGATTAGAGTCTTTACAAAATTTTCCCTTTGTGGTGCCTTTTGACTTGGCTGCTAAACATTGTATTAAATATTGATCATCTCCAGAATGTGTTATGTGTTATAAATGAACTAGCTTCTATGCTCCTCAGATGTGTTTGTGCTTCAGAGAGAGTGTTTACATCTTTCAGTAGGGATCTGAAAACTCTAGAGAAAGTGACCTAAAGGGTGTAAGAAATGTCTGAGGAAGCTGAGACAGCCATAGGTATTTTGCAAAACCTTGCATCCTCTCTGCAAAAAGGCTTGTGAAAGTTACTTCAGGCAGTAACTCTATTCCTATGCAGTACCCAGAGAAATGCCTATTCTAGTCCATGAACGCTATGCCTAATGCTTATTTACTGCCTTTGGAGAGATATACAATGACACAGGATTTAAGCATTTGGGAAAGATTTTCACAAAAATGACTTATTATAGACCATTGCTTTTTATGATCAGAATTCCATTTTATGCCTGATACACATAATTTATTTACCTCCAGTGATTCATTCTGGCAGAGTTTTCTACAAGGAGTTCTAGCTTAGTATGTATAAAGGTTCAAGTAACAGAACAAGACTAGGAAAATGTGGTACTATTTTCCTCTGTTAGCATTACTTTGGGTTTTGGAGGGGAAATGAGGTGGAGCGAGGGAGTAAAAATCTCGTATTCAGAAACTGCTGTTTTTAACACACAATCATCTCAGCATTAATATTTCAAAATAAACATGACAAATCTGTGTTTTACATTTACATGGAAGATAACTTAGCGCATTAAACTAGAGACAAGGCCCATTATAGGATTTGATTGAAAACATGGCGTTTTCCCACTTTTTATTTTATTCTCTAGAAATAATTTTAGGTATCTTGCAGCATTAAGCATTGTCATAAATAGGAAAAGGAAGTTATTTCTGAATCATATGACCTGTATTTTCTAGTCTCATAACCACATCTTTACGTACAGCCCTCAGGAAGGACTTATCTGTCATTCCCTTTAATTTTTATGAGCATCCTCAACAACCTGGTTTTTCATTTGCATTTCTTGATATAACACCATTCACTCAATTCACTTTAGAGATATTAAAATATATCCTAAGGCACAAATATAGTTCTTGCAGCACTCAGCTACACAAGTCTATTAGAGATGAACAATCCAGAAAGAAGAAATAAGTGTACCAACCACTTTGTTTCAAAGGAATTGTACCTGTTAGTGTCAGCAGGCGGAAATTCAGCCTTCCTTTGAGGCCAGCCCCAGCTGACCATACCTTTCAGAATCATCTTGGATTATTGGTCTAGATTAAGTGAGATTTATTCTAACATTTTCTTTCCACTAAGATGAAATTCATCTGTGTTAGGATATTCCCATATACTTCTAGATTTAGAAAGTATTTCTTATCTCATTCCCAATTTACTTTGCTATAAATTCAAAAGTTGACTAAAACTAAATTGATCTTTCATTTTATAATTACAGTAGCAATAGTTTTTTAATTTAAACAGGCACACCAGCAAATGGAGAAGAAGCAAAGGACATATATAAGCTTAACTGACTTATAATAGAAAGCACTAACTTGACCCATCAGTTAGCAGTTTATTCCTAGGATAATACCAAAAGGATTTACAGTCCTGCAGAACAAAAATGAAAGATAACATAGAGAAGAAAGTTGAAGAAAGAAAGAAAGAAAGAAAAGAAATGAAAGCAGAAATTTTTGGCAAAAAGGAAATGGCAGCCGTAGCTCAGGAGAAACTGTGATTACAAAGCGCATCGAAAGATCCTGAAGGATGCAGTACGCCAGATCCTGACTTTCTGTCTTTTTACCCAAGGATCAGTGTCTCCTGCTAGACTGCTGCCCTCATCTAAAGGGAACAGTGCCACCTACTGAACCACCATCAGCACAATATTCCAGCTTTAAATTTTCTCAACAGCCCGCTTCCCAGATTCAAATGTAGTTTGAACATGCTTAGCTTGTAAGAGCTAAAAAGATCACAGTCAAAGCTGCAAGGTTTTATGTCATGTTATTCTTTCGGTATTAAGTTCTTCAGGTAGATTAATTCTTTCCTTTAAAATACTAATCTTCACATTCTCTGATCTTTTCATATTTAGCCATCTCAGCATGTTTCCCTTTCAGCATACTGATACATGTGGCAAAGCAATTTAATATGAAAGTGCTATGTATAAAATACTTATGGCTCCTTAGCTGACTCCTCTCATTCTGTATCTTAGAAGAATTTAAAGTAATCCCTAATTTGCTAGTTAGCCAAAAGTACTGAAAGGATGCAATACTGTAAAGTGATAAAACTTTAAAAAAATTATCCCACAGCACTGCATTTTGCATTTCTCAGAGGTTTGACACCGGGAAGTCATGAGCAGCCCATTAGGAACTGTAGCATGAGCTGAGGTTTCTCTCTCAGCTGTATTGCTTTCCTACTTATTTGCAGGGAAGGTTGTTAGCAGCTCACAGGGAAAAAGCTGGCTGGTTCCTATTGGTCTCATTTTCCTCTCGTGGGCTCTAGAAGGGTTTGCTGTGCAGCTCAACCCTGGGGCAAATTGTCGGGGTTTGTCCTTTTGGTGCCTGCTAGCTCATTTTATTTGGGATATACACACCCTGGTGTGCCCAGTGTTGCCAAACTGGCAGGTTTGTGCTATGTTAGAAGCGGCATGTGAATTGTTCCTGAGCTGCATTTGATTTAATAGCTACAGGACAGACATCCCTAATGTAAAGGAATAGGTAAGCACTTAGAATTTGTGTCTTCACATGTCAAACAAATATGACATAATCTATTCTCTACAGCAAACAAACCTGCTAGGGTTCAAAAATATTAATAGAAGCCATGTTCCATTTGCCATACCTACATGTTAAAAAGGTTCAAATAAGCCACAGAGCAAATGTGCATTGTGATTATAAATCTTCTGTTAGGTTTAAACTCTTCAAGGAACCACATTTCATTTTCATCATAATCAAATATGAATTGTCTCAATTTCTAGTACTGAGGACAACCCTTAACTATGAGAGGAGCACGGTGATTGAATATAAAAAGCAAATACAAGATATATTCTGTGTTAAACATTTTCTAAAGCAAATACAAACCAACCAGCACAGCTTCAGGCAAACTAGCAGAGTAAACAAAAGAAAGCAGAGAGAACAAGAAAAGAGCAGGGAGAGGCTGTGTTGCACTTCCTTTGGAGGCAGGGGTCTTAGAGGTTTTCAGTGACTCCCAGTTCCATCTGTTTACAGGAAATCTTTTTTTTTTTTTTTTTTTGCCACTGGCATAAGAATAAAAATTCTGCTTAGTGTGCGGGATTGGAAGAGACAAAGCTCTTAGCGCTTTGTTGCTTCCTAATTAATTTCTCTCCTGCCAAAGAACAGAGCATCAAAATATTTTATTACAATAAATAATCACAGACAAAGTCTCAGTCAGTCTTTAGAATCTGATTATGCAATTTAATCCACTGATACCAGCTTATGCACTGCTGATTTCACTAGAGTTCTGTGAAGGTAGGAATCATCTCTCATCGACCCCTTTGCACAGCCAGGGATTTCTTCTATCCAGGGCTTACAGGTGGACGCTTAATATTCCACAAAGCACTTTTACTGCTCTCACAGATACATTAGTTTTTGTCTTCTATTCATATGTGCTTATCCATTAGATTATCTCCTAGCGTCCTAAGGCACACACATCAATCAATACTCCGTTCTTATTATTTTATTTTTTATCCAGGTAAAACCTTATCTGAAATTAAAGAGACTTTCAAAAACTGTCTTGCAAACTGTTTGTAAACACAAATGGTTAAAACAGTAGACAGTTTGTGCATCTGCTGCTTCTTTTTTAAAACATATTAATATACATTACCTCAATTTCCATGAAATAGTGAAGTAGAACCCTTGGGTTTTTATCTAGAAACACTACAGAAGGAATTGCAACTGACTATACAGATAATACTGTAACAGAAGTAACACTATATTAATGTGTAATATTGTCTGTATTTGTATATATTTAAGTACTTTACAGACAAGGAAGTAATATTTAGTTTTACAAGACATTTGGCATCCTTTAGCAAACACTCCTTTAAAATATGGTCTCATTATTTTCTACTTTACAGATTTTCCTTTCAGATCTAATGATTTGCAGGAGTCACTAGGGCTACCAGGGTCAAGAGAGCATCAGAGCGTGTTAGGTGTATGAGAAGGCAGAGTTATGACAAACAGTTAGGAGAGGGAAAATAAAAATCACAATTATTCAACAAGTATTATAACAAGCCATTAAAAAAAAAAATGTTGTTTTATGGTCTTGATTCCCAAGCTCTGCAGTTGCCAACGTGGACATTCATTTTATCTCTTTCAGATCTGTGGAAGAAAGTTCGGGGAGGAGGATATTTATTTACAGAATATTCAGAAGACCCTTAAGAGAGAGAAGTGGTCTATAACCGCTACCTCATTTTGGTATTTTCCCTGGAGTCTGCAATCTGTCTATGCAACCTGCCTGACGTTGAGGGCCTGATGTCAGGGCCTGATGAGCCCTGACGGTGGCTCATGGTATTCTCCCTTCTAGAAAATTTTGTGAAGCACTACTTGTCTAGGAATCTTCTCAGCCTACTTGACCATGTTGTTTGGGTTGTTTTTTTATAAGGAGATGGCCTTAGAAGTTTCCAGGCCCATATACGGATTGTTTCCCAGAGCTAGACAGGGTCTGAGCTGGCTGAGTCAACTGGACTGCCGAAGTTACACAGGTTAAATGTTTTCCTCCCTCCGTTGAGAGGGGAAGGGTAGCTATAAACCTCACTGTGGTTTGACTTCTGGCAGAGCCACAAAACAGGTTCCAACAGCGAAACTGAGCAGCAAGAGACTGCCAGTGGTGGACTGGGAGGAGAAAGTAGCTGCTAACTTCTGGAGGTGGCAGGGATTCCTTGAGGTGATTTTGCTGTGAAATCCAGTAACTCCTGAAAGTCATCCTTGTTTCCTAAAACTCTTTGGAAGTCAGTGGATAGGCCCCGAGGTGAAGGGAGCCCACCTGGCAGCTAGCTCACTGATGCTGCTCGCTCCGCCTCCTTTCCTCTCAGTATCTCTCAGTACAGCTCCCCCCCATCACTCTTCTATTTTCTGTGAGCTAACTTAACTCACTAAAATTTAATTTGCAAAGAACGCTTGCAGAGTAGACTGCTTTAATTCATTCATACTGAAGAAACAGCTCAGTTCAAATAAAGGTCAAGGGAACATCAGATATGGAAAAAAAAAAAAAAAAAAAAAGGTGGGGACAGGACTGCTTGGCCAGGATTTGGGAGAGAGGAGTAAAGTGGGAGAGAGCTTCCTCTTCCAGTAACAAAGAGTCATGAGGGCTGCTGTGCTGTCCTGAGAGTATGCTCTTCTATCCCTCCCTCCTCCCCACTCCTTGATGTTGTCATTGGAGGTTAAAAACATGTACTCATGCCTTTGCAAGCATATTGCTTCAACTTTTCCTTTTTTTTTTTTTTTTTTAAATTAAGTTCCCTGGCATACACACTTGCATACAAGTAAGAGACACTAAGATCTATCCTATATCTGAATTATTATAGTTTGAAAGACTTGTTTGAGATGAAAGTTTTGCTTGGGTCTATTTTGGGAAGGGAGTTCCTCTTTTTCCTACCTCAAGAAGTGTAATTTTACACTGATTTTGCAAAAAGTTACATAACACTCATTGACTAAAGATGACTTCACAGAGAAATCTGAGATCACAGCAATAAACCTCTAAGGCATATCTCTTCTGATTTCTCCTCACACATTTATGAACATTGTTCAGCCTGGAAATGTTGCCTGTGTATACAGAGATGTCTAGCACAGAGACGTCCGTTGCACTTTCTGCTTTTGGCCCTGGCACAACTTCCAGCATCCTATTATGCAGTGTGTCAGGAGACACTTTTTATATAAACATAGCAAAGAAGCAAGATTTTCACTTTAAGAGATGTCTAATCTGTGTAAAGAATTAATTAGAAAAACAGTAATAAAGCCTAAATCCCAAGTCTCCATCTTCTCCCTACTTTTGGCATTTGTTATAATTCAAATGTGATCTATCTTTTTGTGAACTGCTTTCTCATAAAATACTGCTTTCTCATAAAATACTTTCATGTCAAAATGATGATCAGACTGACAAATCCAAAGCAGTCATATTTTTCACATGCTTTAACATTAATGAGGCCAGATTTCTCCACTTCAGGAATTAAAAATGAGGAGAAAATGACACAGTTTGTCATAATTGAAAAAATATTAAAATACTGACCTGGTGCAGTCCATCCATTCTGAGAATGAATCCCTTACAAATGATGAGATTAATTCTCAGAATGGAGAAAACCAGTGCACAAAAAACACCCAAAATTCAAGCTTAAATGCTAATTTAAGGATATGTTTTCTCTTTACTCATGTTAGTTTGGCAGTGGCTTGTAGTTTTAAGTTCCAGGTAGCTCTGGAGCTTGAGTAAATTATCATTCAGTATTTTTTTTCCCCTCTATAAGTTCCAGGACAGCTGGATGTAGAATGCACCTGAACAAATTCTTGTAAAATATTGTACATCCCAGGAGGTTTACGTAGACTGGATAAGCTTCAGATAAACTTTTGAAGCTGATTTTAAATCTTTATAGGATTAACTGTTGCTAGTCTTAGTAATTGCAATGACATTGATGCATTGCAATATAGAGAGTTAAATTATTTTCCATTTTTTAATAGATAAAAAAACACAGTTCTTCACTATTGGGGACTAACATGAAGCATGTACAGAGGTAAATACAGATGTACAGACGTAAATTCAGTTTGCAGTATCTCTTAAAAGCTGTCATTTGTTAATAACTTTGCTAAAATAATGTCTAAGACTTTAGTACTAGATTTTTCCCAAGTATCTGGAAAATATGAAATCTCATCTGTGTGACTGTTAACACTCAGATTCTTTCAAACATTAAATATTACCTTTATGTTTCATTCCACTTAACTAGATTTTTTGCTAATGTTTCAAAGTAACCTCTCTCATAAAAAAGATGATAATTCTTTAGGCTTGGACATTGTTACATTCAAATTCTCTTGAAGAAGTGATGTCTTTGATTCCTATGATACCTAGATTTTAAACTCTATCTATTCAAACAAGCAGTAGTAGTGTATGTATATGTAAAACACTGTGGTCATTTCATTGTAACTATTGCATATTTTTTGCATAATTTTGGGTAACTCAAACAAGTACTGTCATTTTATACAAAAACCTTCCCAGTTATTTCTGTTTTGTGATCAATAAAGAAATGGCCTCTTTTTGACCAGGGTATGGTATGTAGTGTATACTCTACTGTATAACATGGAAGGTTGATATTCCCCATTTGCTGTCACAACCAGGAAAACAATCAGTGATGGCCTTATTTTAAGGGAAGGCTTTGTGAAAGGTGTAGAGTGGTTTCAGTCATGGGTTTTGGTAAGAGAAGTAATACAGCAGAAACTTTACAAAGTGTTTAAATCAAAACACAGTGGAATTTTGCTCATGTCAAACACTTAAAAAACATGGTTTCATATTTCTCATTTATACACCTACTTAAGTAGGTCAATGATAGACAGTGTTTTCAAGCTCAGTATCTTTATACCTAGATAATAAGGTAACCTTGACCCAGGATTAAAACATATTTGGGATCTGAAAGCTGAAAAGTCAGATAGCCAAGAACTCTAGATAACCAGTTCAGTCCAGCCCCCAAAGGAGCAGGACTACATTTGCTCAGCATTCTTCCTGTGACAACTTGCACCAATAAAAGACAAACAGAAAATTAATATTGTCCCCCCACAGAAACAAATAATTTCAACATCTTTAGCTGTGTTATCAGTCTCAGGCTCTCTTAAATGCTCGCTTCCAGCAGTACGTGCAGTGAGATAGATGGATTTTTTCCCCCTTAGCCCTGATGGGCAAAGCACCCTCAAAAAGTACCACTTTCTATTATTATTCTATTAAACATTGTGCAGGTGTAACAGACTCAAAAAAAGAGTTAAAGGAAGGTGCTATTGTACTGTAAAAGAACTAGAGGGTAGCATTGTATAGTCTAGTGGAAGCAATCCTAACTAAAACACTTCACATTTACTTATATAACTTGCTGAACTTCAAAGAAATCCATTATGAGGCAGTGATTTCCAAGACCTCCACGGCAACCTAATGAAAACAAACAAGAGATGTAACAAATGATTATGCTTAAATACATCAAAAGAATAGAACTAATTATAGAAGGAAGACATTCTATGAGGGGAAAGCTAAACTGTATAAAGAACCAGCATATATTTAACATGTCTTATAAAACACTGCATTGTGAAGGGGAAATTCTACTGTCAAAGCTGTATATATATCTCTCTGACAAGTGATTTAAGTAAAGCTCATTGTGGTCTGAAACGTTAAATGTATCCTCTTCAGGAATCTCTTTGGCTCCCAGATGTACCAGCCTCCAGAGGCAACATTCAGCTGTTGTCTCCTCACGGGAATGCAACCTGAGTAAAAAGGTAGATCTTAGCACAATTCTTTTTTATTACTACCATCTGATCTCTTCTTTCCTTCATCTCCTTGAGACTAGCTGTTCTTACAGGAATGAAAACAAAAACAAAAAAACAAACAAAAAAACCCAACCAAACAAACAAACAAAAAAGGATTGGAACAAACTCGATTACCTTCTGGGAAAGCTATTCCCTTAGTGTTTTAGCTCCTGTACCGTTGGTATGCTACAGGACAACTTAGAGGGGCACCAGAATATGGAGATATGTCATTTTAATGTAGAGTGCACTGAGATGTTACGTGAGTTTACTGGAAAATTTAGATCCAAAGTACTGTCTCTTTATAAATAATATTACACGTTATGGAGGGATTAATATGGAATGCTTCTCAAAAATAACTCCATCTTCAATGGATCTAACAAAGATTTCTGAATCTGCTCTTCTCCAGTATACCAGCATTTTGAGAGCACCTGGGAAACGGCCTGGATCCCCAAACTATTTAAGGTCTAACAACGTGCATTTTTTAAGCATTGGAGCTAGAGTGAACTTCAGACTGTGCAACCACTAGTTATAGCTTTCTCTTTCTTATAAATGAGCAATAAACATATTTAAAAAGTTAATCTAATTTTCTCACAAGTCAGATTTTTGGGCAACACATTTACATTTGATGGGGTTATTGCATAATATCTATGTCAAACGCAGAAATATTACTTATTTTTGCAGCTAACAGGAACCACATTTATGATAAGTTTTTGGGAAAACATATATCTCTGCATTGTGCTTTTTTTATGCCCAGTCCCAGTTTAAACAGGTAAAAATAATAAACTGCTCATCTCATTGTTATTCCAAAGCTTTTCTATGGAGCATACATGCAGGAAATAAATAAGATCTATAATTCAAACAGCAAGACACGTTAATTCCTGAACAATGGAGAAATTGATATTAAAATCATAACCGTACTGCTTCTGAGACTGTATTCCAGTGATAACAAAACATTGACTTACTGTTCTCAGCCTGAAGCAAAAAACTTAAAGAACATTTAAACTTTAATTCATACATGTAAAATGCAGTTGCAGCTTGCACTGACTTCCGAGGAATTCATAAAGTTATGCCATATACTGACCTTTATTCAGACTTTGAGGGACCATGAAATCAAGATGCAAGCTTGGTGGTGCCAGGACCTTGCCTTACTCTCTGTCTATAAAATGTCATGCACGCCCATGGCACTGTATAAATAGGTTAAGTACAAGGGAGACAAACTCAGTCATTTCAGTGCCACAGTAAACACAGAGGATTAAAAAAAAAAGGAAGAAGAACAAAATTATCAAATCATATATTTTAAAAGTTTAGGAGTTAACTTTCTCAGCCCTTACTTCCATTTTATTTTTTTTTTTTGTGTTATCGAGTTTTATTAACCTATATTGAGAAGTGGCATATTGCTGGTTCTTGTAGACCACTTACTTCCATTATCCATTAGAAAAGGTAAACCAAAGAAGACCCTCATCGTTATTTTCAGTGATTGGACTAGGCAGACAAGTTCTTTGGGCCATGTTCATCAGTACAGGCATCCAGAGAATGTTACTGGAATTGTCCTCGACAGTAAATTTTCGTGCACAGAACTGTAAACAAAAATTGCTAAAGTAATACTACTTCAAGCACCTGATCACACACAGCTGGACTACACTTGTGTCAGGAGATACTGGTGTCAGTATGGCTGAATTTTGTAAATAGGTGACATATATTAAATGTATGCCAGTATAGCTAACTGTCAGGCAGGATTACCATTTTCTCTTAAGGCAATACTGTAAATTCTGCAAAGTCACTAATCAAAATTGTTTTTTATTACTGCATTCTGTCCTAAGTCATAGCCAGTCAAAGAAAAGAATTGCAACATGGGGCCTAAGTGATCAGTCAGCTATCACTCCATCAAATTATAGTGTGCTACCATAGCAATAAAATAGAATAAAAATAATACAAAAAAAAAAGAAAACTAGCTTTAAAAAATATGCTAGATAAGCTGAATAACAAAATAATACAAAAAAAAAAGAAAAAAAGAAAAAAAAAAGAAAACTAGCTTTAAAAAATACGCTAGATAAGCTGAATAACAAACCTGTACAGATCACAAGTTGATTGCAGTTTCTTTAACAGTACGGGTAAAAAAACAATACAAATTCTCTGAGTGCATTATTCACTCTATTCTACTTCATGCTTCAGCCTCCGTGGCTACCCAAGGCAACTCTTCAAACCTCTGATTTATTTTGGATCTCATTTAAAAGCTGTCATACAGTTGCAATATATTAGTTCCAAACAGCAACCATTTCAGAAATGCACAGAACAGAACTGATCAATTCAGTTCCTCTCTACTGAAAGAAGAAAATTCCCTGAAATATGTGAATATTGGAAACACAAAGAACTGAACATGCCTGAAATAAATTAAATTCAAATTGATTTTTTAATATATTCTTTCCATTTTAATTCTCACATTCTTTCTGATCCCATTTCTTTAGACTTTCTAGGCATGAGTGAGGGTTTTCTAACAACATAACAAAACTATACTTCATTAAACAAAGAAGACTTTTCTTCTTTGTTATTATTAATGTTGTAATTATTATTGTTATTCATTCCTAAGGCTCTGGCTGCAAGTATAATTCAAACTTTGCATCACATGTACTGTGATATTTTATCACATTATATACAGTTACACACAACCTGTCTTATATGACACACCCACTTAGGCCCAAATTTAAGCCAAGTAATCTAAGAAATGCAGAAGGTCAGGGAGAATGATAGATATTCTAAGAAGCTGGGCTACAGGGTGGAAATCTGCTTAAGAAGGACAATAGTTAATCTAAAAGTATATTCAGCAATAGAGCAAAATTTCCTCCTCCTTCCACTCCCCCCTCCTTTTTTTAAATTTTGCTTAGGGATTTTAGCCTTTCAAAATTTCATCTGAATTCCAGGTTTGGACTGCTTCCCTGGGATTCCTATATAGACTGGGAACCTGACTGAATTGCTTCCAGAAATCTTAGTCAAATACTCAATGGGCATGTAAAGGTCACAGGCATATGCAAGTACAGATCTGCTCTCTCAGCTCCAGCACTTGCGCACTGGCTCAAATACATCTGGGAAGCTATGAACAAATTGAACTTGTCTCACACAGATGGCTTGCACATGAGCAATAACCCTGATGTATTTGGAATGGATCAGGTAATGCATTAGCACATTGAAATTCAGTAGACAAATACGGACAATATCAATTCTATTCCTTCTTTTCCCTCAATAGATTAAACTCACATTTTCATTTTCCAGGAAAATACTTTTACCTTGCAATATTATAATGGGGAGGGACCCATTTACTATGCTAGCCTATTAATTGTCCTTTTGTGTTGCATTTTGTTCAGGACGTATACCTAGAAAGAGAAATTTGCCTAAAATAAGTTTTGGGAAAATGCAATGAAATGGCTGCATTATTTTATGGGGACAAAAATAAAACCCAGAATCATAGGGGTAGAAACATAAACCAAAGGCTTTTACCTTTAAACTGAGGGCTGAAATTGGCCCCCTACATGCTTCCAGATGAAGAAGTTTCACCTTGGCTAATGTACTCAAACACTACTCCAGTGAAGATGGTACTTCCTGGAAAAGCAAGTCACCAGGGATTCAGGCTTCTGTGCCATATGAATATTCATACCCCAGAGCAAACTGAGTGCCACTTGGAGGAATTTATGGCAGCTGGAGGTGGCTACTCAGAGATGGGAGAAATACTTTTAAAACCTTCTGCCAAGGCATGGCGATGAGCCTTACTTCCAGCACCCAGGGTGAGAGGCAATCCCAAAGCAATGCAGGGAGGCACACAGCCCTTTCAAGTCTTTGTGTGACTTTAGCTTTCAGGCAGGAAGGAAGGGAGAGGAAGATGGTAATTTTCTTCGCAGAGCCCCCAATTTGTTTTATTTTATTTTATTTTATTTTATTTTATTTTATTTTATTTTATTTTATTTTATTTTATTTTATTTTATTTTATTTTATTTTTTTCTGTGTAGAACAAAACTATATTCAGGCTTTTGTTTCAGTGAGAGGAGCGAGCAAAAGGAGAAGTAAATTCTATTCATATTAAACTAAGCTGGAATTATCTTTCTAGTGCCCAAGTTCAGCTGCCAACCCAACTGGGTGTTTGGTCTGGGTCGGGGTTATAAGTAGCAGACCAAACACAAGAGATGGAAATCATATGCTCATTGGCAATGAACATGACATACATAAGGTCTCGGAAGAAGTGACATATATTTCTAAAATCTTGAATGAGGGAAAAAGAGTCTTAGAGACTGCCTTCTGTGAGCTGTCCTTGTCTGACCAGGGGAATAGAAAATTTAAATGATTACATATATTATATCCATTATACATGAAAAGGTCACTATAGCAGGTAAGGTGAAGGAAGACATCTGGTAACTAATTCCACTCCTACAGCTTCAAATTGGGAATCCGACTCTTTGGTGAAGTTTTTGTTATTATTTATACAAGCTCAAACCTCTGTAAGTAATTTTATGCTGTTTGCATTGCAACGGATAACTACACAAGCTTTTTTCCAGTGATAAATCAGACACATCAGCTCTCTCCATGGTGCATTCAAAAAATAATAAAAAAAGAAAAAACACAAGGGAGTGAAATGTTTTAAATAATTATCAGAAAGAGTTTGTTCCAGAAGCAAATTTCACATCATTTAAGGCAGGATAAAGCAAATTCTGTTTGGTCAAACCAAGGTCCTTTTTAGGCTTGGCCATCTGCAGGTAGCATGTAGATCTGGAGTAAAGCACATTTTAGAACATGGAAAAGAGCCCATAGAACATCAATTAGACATTCCAGCCCATAATGTATTTACTTTAAATTAATTTTCAGAAAGTAGCATGTGTGATTTTGACAGTAGAATTTTGTCCATATGGTTTAACATTTGGGTGCCTCTAAAGCATCCTAGAAAATTTAAACAATTTGTTAATACTTTAGCAAATAAAGGTCTTCTAACTGGATATTTATTTTTGTAAGAGATTATAAGATATCCAGTTTTTCACTTTGAAAAGTAGTACAATATTTGGGTTCCTTTTTAAGGAAAATTAGTGGAAAATTTGGCTGTGCTGCACACGATGTGATTTCATGTATTTTTTGTTGATTTCTTAACCAAAAAAAAAAAAAATATCTTTTGGGAATCTAAGAAGTTATCTAAAGAAAACTCATTCTTGTAACCCCATCCATGAGTTTACACCCTTTTTAAATCTTGGATAGTATAGATGAGAAAAATCCACAACTAAAGGTGCTACAGAATTTTTTGGTAAAACTGATGTTAAAAGACAGCCTTCTAAACCCATATTTATTTTGTAATATTGTGCCTTATAGGATTAGGGCACTGTCACACAATTTTATCTCCCACATAATTTTCATGCCATTTTTGACAAACTATAAACTACCAGTCTGAATTTTAAATGGATAATTTCCTCATGAAGCAAGCAAAAGTAGGATTCTGCTATTGTAAGCCAATAGCAAACTTGCTCTTAAACCATATTTCTAGCAGTTCTCATTTTGCTGCAAGCATAAATTCAGAGAGATGTATGTCTCTATCATCCCGACATTACTATGGAATTAAGATATCAGCAATATCCATGAATTAAAGGGGCCGCATCAACACTTTTTACAGACGTTGAGATAGCATTTACATTTTTGTTTACAAACAGCAATAAGTACACTCATGTTTATTGATCTTTATTAATGTTAAGATTTATGAAGCCGCACTTATGTTCTTGGCCCCACACAAAAGAGAAAAAAAAATGAATCTTGTACACACTGTTTCCACACTACCATCAACCTTTCAGGTGTTGGAGTTCTGAATTTTTGCAAGGAATGTATCCAGCTATACATTCTTATATCAGCATAATTATGTCTGCAAACAAATTCACCATGAGGCTACCATATTATTTGCTAGAGCTATAGCTCCCAAAAGATGTGATGCACTTACATACATACATGCATCTTTTAAGGTTAGACTCCAGATCACTAGGAAATGTCCTTCCCTTAGACAGTAGCGAGAAAGTAAAGTTGTCCTTCTTTCTCCTGTGGCTAGAAAGAAATAGGATGGTTAGAATTTGAAGGACTGTGCTCTAACTATGCTGAGACCACACAAGTCTTTCTTTCAAAGGAAATGGGGATCAAGCTTTGCTGAGCGGGTCATGAGAGTATGCTCACTGCACAAGGCACAGCGCTGGACGGCTGCTTAGCTGCTGCATGAAGTAGGTGACATAGCACACAAGCTGGACATGAAACAGAGATTATGAATTGCCTGTGCCTATATGTGTTCTTTCAAAGACATGATAGAGGCAAGGCAGAAACAGGACCGTGGTAGTGCTTTTGAGAAATTAAAAGATACTCAGCCCAGGGATTACAAGAAGAACAGAGGAAGTTCAAGAAGCCAAAATTGAAATTCAAATAGAGTCTGCATTAATTATATTAATATTAGATTTTTATTCTGTGAAATATCCTGATATCCACCTATAAGTCTGAAGCATTAAACTGCAGATCTATGTGTAAAAATAAATTAAAACTTTAATTTATCACCTATGTGGATGAATTCACACCTATAAGTAAATACATAAATACATAAATAAAGTGATTTTCAATAGAGCAAAGCTTTGTCTGAGGTTTGTTTTCCCTGATGTAGTGTAATCTTACTAATTTTAATGGGGTGTGACATACAAGTAACTGGAGGCAGAATCTGGTCATTACCTTGGCATTAGAACCAGTTTATTCTTAAAGCATTTTATACGGTGTTTCCTGTCCAAAACATTACACAGCTGAAACTAAATTGTTTCAAAATTAAGTTAAAGTGGAGCAAAACTCCTGTGTAGACACTCTTAAATTATTTTAACCTGAAATATCAGCCTAGGTTAAACTGATTCCTCATAAGATTAAGTGAAATCAATAATATCAGCCTTTTTTAACTTGTTTAAGACAACCCACTAAGCAAATTAGCTTAAAAAGCTAATAATTTAACAACATGTGCTGAGACTACAGTTTATCATTATGATCACTACTGTCTTCTTGCTTCCTGGTAGCTGTCTTTCTGTCAACCCGTGTCCATCTGACACATTTCTTGCATGGACTCCTGTCCATCCTCTCTGAACCTTGCAATTCTGTCCTGTGCAGGATCTGACATAGTGCTTTGAGCCATGAGTGTGACTCTGGAGAACAATTGGGTTAACTACAGAATTAGAAGAGTGCAAGACTGTGTGCAACTCTGACCTTGTTTTAAAGGTTCAGTCCTAACTGCTTTACACTTTTGTGCTACATCAAATATGCTGGGAGAAGAGAGGGAAGAGAAATCCTTTTCTCAATTGGTGGGAAGAATAAAAAAACTTGTAGTCTTCTTGTAGGTGATTTTAAATTGTTATCTTTAAAGCATAAATCCATATATGGTGAAATTAAAAAGAAAAATAAACCAAAAAGAAACAGTAGGAAAACTTAAGCTTCTAATGGATTAGAAGAAATTATAAAAATAGAAAAAGCACAAGTATCACCATTACTGAATGCCTTATGGTTGGAGAATTACAAGTAACTAGCTAATTTTTAACTTCAAACAGAATAACATTTTTCCAATTAGGTACAAGAAAGCATACTGTTTCTCTTAGTTGTTTCTCAGGGTCTCATTCCTTGGCAAGTGCAAAACAGTTCAGCAAGAATTGTGAAAAGGGATCATGTGAATTTGACAGCTCCACTGAAGGAATATTATAAAATTGCATTCTGATTCCCATATTGTAGCTAATCAATGGCACAGAGTTGGGAGGAGGGAACTAATTAAATTCTAGTGATAAAATCCGAATTTGAATCTAGTATGGATTGTTGTGACATAACAGCTCCAATCTTTAAACTATCACTTAAAAGTGTATTAGATCTATTTATTTATTTTACAGTTGAGAACACTTTTGAACACCAATAATTTTCTTTAATCGATTAGGAAACTATCCTCTTTGATGACTATATAATGCATGAAGGACACTGAATGTTTATGAAAACTGGATTCCTATAAGAACATGAACCACTAAGAAATTCAAACTGTCAGAGACTTATATCTTGTTAAGATTTACAGGCTCGCAACAAAGTGGTAGGACTGTAGTTGAAAGTTGTTGATAACATAGTTAAAAATTATTTTTGAACTTGATAAATAATGAGAAGAGGAGGAAACAAGAATTCCCCAGCTAGGCAAATCTGTATTTGGCACACTGTATTTCTTGTAAACATTATATAGATATTGCATTAAGATGTCTCCTATCATAGCACAGAATGATTGATAAAAATGATTCAGTGTCTAGACATCAACAGCACAGAGCAGAAACACAGGGGGCGGAGGGGTGGACAGAGGACAGAAATCCTTTTAGATTGACCTTTAACTGATAAATTGATGATGTCCTCATTAGCAGCCACCCTGCTGCTTGCCCTCAATAAAAGATAATGTCCTGCTGTTAACACTATTCCCATTTCCGTGATTTAACACTACTATTACAGAGCAGATACTATTTAAATGGATTAAGGTTTAAATTAATATAAAATATTGTTGGGATCTGCAGTGTTTGTCTCCAAAGCAAGCAGTACACTTTCATTGCCTTTGACTGGTAATCGGCAAGCTCCAGGGGCATTCATCAGATGACATTAGCAGCAAGGTTTTCACAAGGTGGTACCTATACAATACTCAATTTGTTTAGCATGCTTCCAGTAATATTTCACAGGCAGTTAGTCCGCATATGATAAACTTTTTAATGAACAGTTACCCACAGATCTTCTTGCCAAAGGAAACAATCTTTGCTAGAAGCCCAGTATCATCTTAGAACAAAAAAATTTAAGCTTCATGCTGTAGTAGGCAGTCTAACATAAAAAAAAAAAAAAAAAAAAAAAAAAAATTAACTGTTACACCATGTGATTCCACATTCTGCATGGTTATCAATGCCAGCTATAATGTTAAAATTGCAGAAAGAGATGTGGCATTTTTAACATGTAACTTGATTTAGCAATGCTTTTGTTGGTTTCTGAAAAATATTTTTCTAAACAAAGGAGTCCAAGCCTTTCATTTTGATCCTCGGATGTGCTTAGTTGTCAAAAATGTATCCTGAGTTAATCTGCATTTTCCAGATAAAGACACAAAGTGCTGCAAAATAAATAAATAAAAAAAAAGACATTTAGGGATTTTTTCAATGAAGTGTAGTTACAGAGTAATTTTTGTTATTTAAGGACATGCTGATTCTAAGCTTATTTATTAACAATAATTCTCATCAGGTATACATTAGCCATACACTGCTTTAATTCTCCCAATTCTGAGATAATGTAGAGATCATCACTGCAGAATGGAAAGCAGTAGTGTCACAGGAAAGTGTCATGATTTCAAAAATATCATCTTCCATATTCCAATGCTCTTCATTATTTTTCCATCAGTAAAACATAAAACTTTACATATGATCTACAACATGTAGGTAGATTATTTCCATGTTTTGACCAAATGCAATCATACAGACTAACTTGCTGGATGTAAACTCCTTCCACAATACCTATAGCAATTATCATTTAGAAATTTAAAGCATTCAAAGGGCAAACTTATACTGTAATTTTGGAATCTATAAAATCTATTTGTGATTCAAGAAAATAAGAATATATTTGTGCTCAGCAGAGATGTTGTCCTGACCTTGTGAGACCTGGTATTTTGGACCCAACGGGCACTAATGGAGGGGTGAACTTTCTTTGTTGCTGGCATCACACAACTCTTTCTCCACACCGAGAATCGTCATTAGGGGCATGCTGCCATCTGACCATCACTCCGCTGCGGGAATCATGCCAGAGAGCAGGCGGCAGGCAGCAGGAGCAGGTTTGTCCTCACTTTGCCCCCTCCAGGTACCCATGGAGCTCTTCCAGGCCACAGCTGGGCATGGATCAGCTCCCCGACAAGAGGCACCCGGTCAGAGAGCTGGAAACCAGCTGTGATTTTAACCACAAGCTGGTCAGCAGCACAATTCCCAGAGTGCTGATGTCCCCGCAGCGACACCCCTGCCCACAACTGCTCTACTGCTCGGAGCAATCAGATCATTCGTGCACCTGGTTCAGGGTGCGCATGGGTCCATGGCCCCAGGCACCTGCTCCCCTCAAATCAGAGCATTCCCACTCCCCTCAACTGCCTTCACACACTAGAGGGAAGCTAGGTGATCTCCACGGTCTCCCCAGGCTTGTTTTCTATGGTTTTATGAGCCCTCGGTCCCTCTGGCAATCACCTCTCACATGTGCCTTTTCTCTTTCACTATGCTAAACAGGGCTTTAATCAAAAGATTTGCTGTTTCATCTTGGAATCTTTTCAAAGGGGGAAAAAAAAAAGAGACAGAGAGAGAGAGATTCACACATGTAATTGCAAGGAGCAGCTGTCACTCTAGAGATAGGTAGGCAAGTAGCATAAGGGATGACTTGAATAATAATAGCTGAAGGACTTGAATAATGTAAATTTTTTGAAAGTGAGCTTTCTAAATGGAATGTATTTCATTTGACAAATCTGTGGGGCTTGCCTCTTACAAAAAAAAAAAAAATATATATATATTTTAAAGATGGTCTTCACTTTCCTAACGGGTTTGTAGAAATCTGGCAGTAGAAAATTTTCAATCTCTGTTTTACTGGTATATCCAGCAAAAGAAGCTGAAATTGCTAAAAGTGCTCTGGTAAGATTTCATGAGATTCACAATCCCATATTCAGAGTTTCTGAAACTTTGTTAAAATTCATTTTACCACTTTCTCAGGATTGACAGATCCACTTTAAAAGGCCCAGTACAGCTGCTATATGTGAAATGGATTTTTCAAGTGAACTGGCGAGAATTTAATTTTTGGTAGTGAAAATTTGAAACTCTAGACTTGTTAAATATCATTTAATGAAAGCTATCATTTAATCTCTATTCAATCTCTCTTAGTTTTGAAATTATTTATCTGTACTGTAACCAAGGAAGTATATTTAGATGGGGTCAGAATTACATGAATAAATTCATTAAATTTATGTAGTTCAAGGGAATTTATTTATTTTAAATATCACTCCATGCTGATCTCTGTTTTTATAACTGGATATTACAAATGTCAAGACACATGAGATAAAGAGACAGAAGCCTTTTTACTCAGCAGTTTGTACTTAGACTATGTAATTACTTTTTCTTACACTATTTAATGTATGTTTTTGTATTATTATTATTTATTAGGAAATGCATGTATTAAAATAGAAATAAAGAAATAAAGATGATAGCTTGTCCTTTGAAAAGATAATTCAGTGGATTAAAAATGTACACTCAATTATTCAGTTATATACACATGATTTCCTTTACACATTATTTAGCAGTAAGAGGTTATTTTATAATTTTATTAGTTTAGCATGAGTGAATAAAACCTCTTTAGAATAGTAACATAATTACATCTTCTGTCTTATTTCTGTAGTTACCTATATTTTGTTCATCAGTAACTACTTACAAAATCTAAATAATTTAAAGGTAAGATTTTATTGAAGGAACCCACTGCTATCAACTGAAGAATTGATATCCTATATAAATATCAAATAATATTAAAATCTAGAAATTAAAAGGGCTGGGTGAAAAATAACTTCTCAGTACTGACCTGAAGTCCAAGGGAACATTTTTAGAGTTTCCTTTAGAAGTTTATGCATATTCTCATTAGTTTTGGAGCATTACATTGAAAAGCAGCTAGTCTAAGTTTAATTTATGTTAATTGTATTGTTACTGTTTTCAGGAAGCTTTATTGACTTCAGCATGTGTTGGGGTAATTAAAGGTGATATGAGCTGTTTTTATGATCACCCATGGCTTTCAGCATACATCCTGGCTCCAGAGAAATCCCTGGCAAAACTCCTTCCAGCTCCAGCTGTGTTCACACCATACTGTGCTTTGTTCCTATAATTGTTCTGGGATTGGACAATCTCTTATTTAAAGTGCTACTCTCTTTATGAAAAAGAGGCATAGCGTCTTTCAAGGGTAGATGTAAGCTGTCATCATCCCTACTATTTAATTACTCCTTTTATAACTCCACCAGTATGGAGTGAATTTCCAGCCTGTGGTTCTACCTATTCTTAACACTAAAATACCTTTTTACAGGGGTTTCAGCACTACGTAACATTCTGCGCTGTCAACAGAGCATCAAGGCAAATAAAGGTCCCTAAATACTGTGATGCACTCACTGTCAAATATTTCACCAATTAATATTTCAGCCCTTTTTGTTCTTCTCCAATTGTTTTTGGGTCAGGAGAGCATTACAACCAAGATTTACAGGCAGAAAGGAGACAAAAAGGACATGAGAAAGCAAACAAACCAACCATCGTACTTCTCAAACAACACCAACAAACACACCAGAACAACACATGGAACACACCAGAAAACTCTAAAAATTTCTATTGGACTAGGAAATTCTCACATTTGTGGTAAGATAAGGTGGCACTATACTAACCACGTAATTAGGGCAATCAGAAATTCATCTCCTACAGTTCCACAAGGCAGAGTGCCTACTGGGGCAGCATATGGAGGTGGTCAAGGAGTAAACTCTTGTTCCAGGTAATGAACACAGAGGAGGTAGCCACCACAACCTCCTCCTGCCTGAGCTAAGGATGTTAAACTACTGCCAGAAGCAAAAAAAGAGCAAAACCCACATACGATAGGAAGAATCGCACGACAAGGGAGAGGGAGAAGTAGTTAATGGATACTTAAAGAGGGCTTTGGTGGGATTTGGTAGGATGATGTAGAGAGGGATGGAGAGATACAGATCTGTTGATGCAAGTTAAGTGTGCAAGGGCACTCAGGATGCATGAGTGTGTGAATTTATATATAAAATTGATGTTTTTATTTTATTTTTTTAAACATTGCTTATGCCCTTCTGGGAAGATACAGTTATCGTCCAGAAACTGTTTGGCTTAGACATTGAACGTGCAGATGACAATAGCTCCTGTTTAAGATGTTTTAGAGAAGAATGAAGAGAGCAAGAGGAGAAAGACATTTAAATAGCTTCCCAAACATCTCAAAACGAAGTCTCCTGGCTGAGAGCAGAAGTAAGTGTGTAAGCCAATTTGTTTCTCCAGAGCAGAGTGGCAGATAATATGAAGAATGGCAGCACAACAGCTAATTTTACTACTCTGCTTTATAGAAAAGTGGTGAGAGCATCCAGCAGCAAATACACATAGTCCAACAGTACTGTATGCCCTCTATACTGTCCACAGACAGAATACAACTAAAGCATACTGCAAAGCTATATCAACAGATCAAAACTACACTGAAAAGCAAACAAAGCAAACAAAGAAAAGAAGGAAGTAAATAAATCAAAAGTCTGTCAGAGTGAAAATAACAACAGTGAAAAACTGGGACTGGAAGCCAACTCTTTGGAGATTTATCTATCTCCCAGTAGGAATCACACATTATTCATTTTCTTTTTTTTGGAAATAATTTGTATATTAAGAGAGAAAACTATGAACAACAACAAAAAAAAACCCACTGTTCTCAAAAGGAGTAAGATTATTAAAGAGACATATGGTCTTTGGTGTGCAAGTGTTACACAGGTGAGAGTCTGAATTGGACAAGAAAAAAGTGATCTTTTTTTTTGTAAACGTAAAGGTGTTTGGTTCTTTCTTTTCAAGGCTAGTTTAAAGGTTTAATTCTGATGCTGCATACAGCGTTTCAAAGGTCACAACATTAAAAGCAAGAGCAACAATCCACATGCAGCTCTTTTCTAGCACTAGCAGCAGAAATCTCACCTATGATTCACGCAGGCTTTTGAGTGTTATGGAAATCCCCGTGCCTCATATGTGAGCACCTCCTGAGGGAAAATTAGTCATTTCACACAGCACTAATGATAGCTTGCCAGTGCTAAATTAATGGCATCCTTGGGGAAAAAGGTAATAACATTTTTTCTGATTAACCTAACCGGCTGCAGGACTCTGCTGTAGCTCTGTTCAAATTCATCAGCAAAATCATTTTTTCATATAACGCCTTGAGTTGGAAATCTTGATTCCCCAAGCTGAGAGAGCAAATGGCAGTTTCTGGTGTTCTGCTGGCTTCTGTAATTACCTATGATCACAAACTACGTTTATTCTCATAAGATTTAGCTAAGATGTAAAATCCAATGATAGTCCATAAATCCTCAAAATAACATTTTGCATCAACAAATCATCCACTTGGCCTTTTTAAGTCTTTGTTCATCTCCAGTATTGGAGAGTATTGCAGAAGCTGAAGCTAAACTAGCAAACTGAAACAAGAAGCAGTAGGCAGAGGTTAGAACAATGCAGTTCTCAGAGTAAATGAATAAATACATGAACTCTTTCCAATGTATTGCCTTTTCAGTAAAGAAAATAAATGTACTTTCTTCAAGAGATTGCTATCAGGAGGAATTAAATTTAAAAGAAAGGAAATTACAGAGCAAACATTTTCTTTCATTAAGTTTTCTTCACTATACAGTACTATTACAGTACTGTAACCCTAAGTTTTTGAAATACTGTAAAGATATATTTGCTAGCCCTTCAAGTTTTTTTCTAACTGTACTCTACTGTTTCTCTGAAGTTCTTTAATGATGTGATCTAAGTTTTGCACTGAATTAATAATAATTATAATTTTTCAAAGTCTTTATGGAAAAATCTTACATGATGCTGAAGTATAGTCACATCATGGGAAACATGAATGCAAATAGCAACACCACCTGCAAGAAATGGGAAACAAAGACGAATTTTATAGCAAGAGTTGAATGCTGACCAATTTTTCTCCCGAGAAAAGATTCTTTGGGCTACATCATTGAACTCTGAGATCATGTTTTTGAGAGTTTTTGAGGAATTTGCCTACTCAAAGACAAAACAGAAGCATAAGAAATCAACATTTAATCAATCACACCAATTACTGAAGTAAGATTAGCAATGCCTAGTCCTCACTTGAAAGTTGAGTGGCAATTTACTTTATGAAATACAGCCTCACTACTCAGTTTGGAACTTGATGGCAAGACTGTCATTTAACTACTTTGTATAGCAATATTGTCTTGGGGAATAGAAATGACACCGGAAAGCTATGCAAACTTTCTCTGGAGAGGTGTATTTAGAAATTTAATTTTTTCAATGAACTGATTTGCTACTAAAGCACCTTGCAAGTTTTCCTTGATTTGTCCATATGAGTCACTTCACAACTTATCACACTTAAGAACTTCAGAAATACATTTAAAATTTTTAAAAGAGCTTTAGCTAATGATTCAATTCATTAATAACTTGCCTCACTGCTTTTTAAGCCACAAATGCTCCAGACTCTGAAAGTTTATCCCAGCTGTTCTTTAGAGCATTTTAATTATCTCATTTTTGGCAACTATGAAAGGTTAGAGCAGCTACCTATGAAATTTATGACAATACAGTGACAGAGAAACCACTAAGCCTGTTCAAAGAGAATCCATATGTACTGATCTAGTACTGCTCCGGCTGCCATCCCCAGGAAAGCAAACTCTATTTTCAGCTATTGCCTCACTTTCTGAATTGAAAGGTAGCAACAAGATTTAACAGGTACAGCTCTGACAAAATCAGAACGGGTAACTGTCTAAAGCAAGCAAGAAGAATGAAGGCCAGAGTCAGAAGAAGAAAAACCTTAATGGTGAATTTTCCTGAAGATGGAGACAACTCAAAAAGATATTTCCTTTCAGGATTGCAAATTTAAAAGCTGAGCTTATAGTTACTCCAGAGACTTACCCTATTGATATCTGATTCCCAGTACACACAAGACTCTTCCCTGACTTACATCTTTCCATATAGGCAGTTGATAGATCAACGTAACTGCATGTAATACCCCAGGCAAGAAAGCTTCAAGTGTTTGATAATGGGTATTCCTGCAGACAATCTCAGGATGATCCCATAAAACATGAGGATATATGACAGAAAACATGGACGATCCCTCTGCTGTTTGGACCATCACTGCAGAGATCTCTGCCCTCCACAGATGATATGGCTCCTAACCATGTAAGAGGGGTTTGCAAATACTTCCCACTTGGCTCAGGTCAAAGTAAGGATACCCACTTGCTGGGAGATGTTTAAAATAAGAATTACCACTACTACTGAGCTAAGTGGAGATGTCTCATGTTTACATAATCATTTCTCTCGTCAAGGTTGTTTTTCCTCTGCCAGGAAGCACTGCATCCAATCTCAGTTTGAAAAGCCGGAGGTGTAGAAAGTAGAGCTCAGTCACATGAATCAAAATTCTCCCATTTGAGCTTCCACTGCACTAGAGCTCTGCAGGGTACATCTCTCTCTGCACCACCTCTTAGAAGGACCTGCATCTCTGACAGAGCTAATGAGAGTCTGCCATAGTGCTAGTAATGTATGATAAGACCCAACTTGCCAAGCTGCCAGAAGGACACACAAGCCTATTGACAGCACCCAGTAGCACTCTGGACACTGAGGAGGGACTTTTCAAAGGTGGCACACCAAATACCTTTCCACCCCTATTTTGAAGTCAGTTAGAGGTGAGATCCATTTGAGGCTGCAAATAGTCTTATATCTTTGAAACTGATTGAATAGCCAATAAATATAGCTTTTCTAACAGTTCAGGCTTGCTGAAAATCTAAAATGGGTCTGAGCTGCATGTACTCGCTCTGCTTTGCAGAGCATATCTGACCTCTGACCAAACACAGACGCGTCTATCACTCATTTCATTGGACTTTTTACAGAAGCTTATCTAACAAAGTATGTAGGCTGTTTTTCAAGGCAATATGGTTATAACATGCTATGGTTACATTCATGTTTCACAAATAACCTGTATAAAAAGCCTTACAGGGTAAATGTATTTGAATAGCCTGGAAACAGCATGAGAAATACTCAGACTCATCTTACATATTTAATTGAAGCTTCTCATGACACTTCTCTCCCCTAAAAAAACTCCAAAAAGTGAATTAAAAACCAACCAACCAAACAAAATACCCCGAGGAATTACCCTGTTTCTAGACAAATCTTTTCTGAAATCATCAGTCTTATAACCAGAAGGAAGTCATAAAGTTGAAAATCTATGCTGAGCTTTGAATTATCTGCAAAGTAGTTATTAAAGCAACATCTTTCAGTATGGTAGAATATTCAATAAATTCTATATCCATTAAATTTATATTTTCCCCAGTAGCACTGACCTTCTAGAAATTTTTCCAAATTCATGTCTTTAAGGAGTTTCAGCATAATAAATAAACAAATAAAAATCACAGGACATAACAAGTATATTTTAAAGGACATACACCACCTTCTGAAGAAGAGTCCAAAAGATGTAGGTATCATCACTTCTGGAAATAAAAATAAAAATAAAAAAAAAAAAAAAACAGGCTTTACAGACTGGACTATCTGATATATTTATCAGAAGAAATTAGTATTTCTCCCTTTGCAATGAATCATCTTCTGAGATAGTATTCTACAGTTTTCTTTTGTTCCACCCCAACCTCCTCCTAACAAAAGAGAAAGTAGTGATTACCAGTGAATCATTCATGGGAATTGTTATACTGTTTAAAATCAGTAATTGTATTGTTTAGTCATCTTTCACTTAATTTAGAAGTATTGCAAGAAGAACTGATAAAAATAAAAGATAAAGAGAAAATAAAGGAAAGAAAATGTTAAATTTTACATTCCTGTTTCCACATTTTGCACATCAGATATAGTCTACTAATTAATGAGCAAAATAATTGCAGCACAATAAATTTATCTTATGGGATTTAAGGAAAAAAGAAAAATAAAAAACATTGCCACCTGCCATGAAGAGGTCGAGTTTTTTAATCCCATCCACGCACATACACCTGAGATGTATTCGCCAACTATTGGAAAGTGACATTAAAAAAGTTACAAGTCTCAGGTGTGCAGTTTCTCTTAAAACAAGTAAGAATGACAAAAGTATAACTTAATTGTGATCTTTTCCCTAAAAATAGAATGCATCATATGCTGATGCCTTTCATGAAGGAAGGCTGTATTTCTCTCCAGGAAAATCCCTTTTACTAGCCAATTAGTATAGCTGGCAAAAGTCATCCAGAGTTCTGTGGCTGAGCTGTCCTGAACCATATCTATCAGCATTAACTATAGGTATGACCTCCATAATATTGTACACTTTTGGCTAGCTTAGGCTATGACTGTTAAAAACCCTCCCAAAAACTAACTGTTTTGTATATTGAATGATAATGAATAATAATGTGTGAGAATCATTAGTAGAAAACTGAGTTCACTTTTCATTTAATGTTTAATGCTTAAATTTACCCTGACTTTTCAGTCTTCTAAATGTTCCCATTATAGGGATCTCTATCTTGCCAGCTGATATAAACATACACATGCACATGAACCCCTACAACTGTAATACTGCTGGCACTGGCTCATGCACCCTGTTCAGTATTAGGCCAATATTGTTATATTCATCCTTTTGCTGCTAAATAGATGTAGATGTTCTTTTTGTTATCGTTGACAGAAACAAAAGTCCAGCCACACGAGCTGTGTCAACGTGTCTCAGTAGCCTCCATCATGTCACTGTCCTGCAATCACGTGCACTTTTAGTTTGCCAGGCTGGGCACATTGTACATGTTCTATTATTCTCTCATTCACATTACCCTGTCCCCGTTTTCCCAATGCGAGGCTAACATGTTTTAATCCAATTCAGCAAAGGAGGGATTCTTCACAAATACGAGTTAGCTGGTTTTGGTCAGATAAAGAATGTGCATATGACTTGGGCAGTTGAGAAAAAAAAAAAAAAAATGCAGATTTAACCATGTTGGAGAACTGAAAATTTCGGTAGAGAAGGGAAATAAACTTGAGAAAATTATTTGAACAAGTTGGTGCTTATGCAAAGAAAGTGCAAAAGTCTGAGCAATACATTCCTATGGACAACCTCTGTAAAAATTACAAAGTGCAACACAGCTGGTGATTCAGAAAATTCACCAGGGAACCAACAAGTAAGTAGATGCCACAGAATACCAAGTTCTGTAAGATCCAAGTCCTGTAAGAACTATGTATTCTCATACCTACACAATTCTTAGGTAAATACAATAGTTATTACATCACTGTTTTAGCTACTGGCAGCATTGATATTATATCTTTTATGGAGATTTAAGAGGAAAATTTTAGTTACATAGAAACGAAAGTCCTGTGTTAGTTATCTTCAGCACTCCATGAAAATTATTATGGATAATGCTGTGAGAAATAATTTGTTTGTTTTTGTCTAGAAATTGATGGATGTGTTTCTCGCAGTCCAAGATGCTTTGTAATGAATTAAATAACAAATTTTAAACCTAATACAGAATATTTTCTTCTCAATTTCCCACTGTTTTATTTCAATTTCTTGAAAGATATCCCATTTTGACAGAAACCACTGTAAATAATATTATCCTTGCTTTTTAACTTCAGGGAAAACAAAGCTTTCAACTTCATGCAGAGATGCTTCTCCATTTTGTAAGCAGAAGAGATGAAAAAGTCTTCCTCTTTTTTCGGGAATAGGAATACTTTAACAAAGGTATTTTCTGACAAATGATTAAATAGAATAAAATAACTCTATAGATCATTTGTATAAAGTTCCTTACCACTTCAGTTATCTTCCACAAGACCGAGAAATCAAGGAATCCACAATTGTTTTATTCCCTGAACTTTTGTGTTGCCAGGAATCTTAATATTTATTTGATACGGTAAGGCTAATCACAGTATTTAAAATTTATTTCCTTGATTTCTCTTGCAATATAGCAAAAGAATTCCACCCATTTTTTGGCAAAGATCAAACACACACCAAAAACTTTCCATTGGAAATCTGAGGTGCTAACAGGAAAACAGACATCTTCCAGAGAAAGGAACTTCCTTGCAAATGAAAAGCCTGTGTTTAGAATTACTGCTTAAGATTAGACAGGTAGTTATGAAGCTGAGCAGACTACAGGTGCATGCCTGAAGGAAGATGTACCTGAGTAAAAACCTGACATAGGGTACAGGATATTTAAAGATTTTCTTTTATCGCTGGTAAATGATAGTCCAACCCAGTACTGTTATGTTAACCACACTGCAAGCAATGAGAAATTGTAACTAAAGGAATAGCCACTGTTAACCAGGATAACTGTTATGATTTCCATGCTGAAACAGGATAACTACAAGGAGGAAGAAGCCAAGTACCATAATATTGCAATAATCTTTCAAAGGCAGTAGCTCCTAAACTGATCTCTGCCTCTCACAAGTATTTGAAGGAATAATAATCCTGCACACAGCAATTCATCTATTTGTAGCCACCTAAATAAATGGTCCAATTATTTTAAGTACTGAGTAGTTAGAAGCTTCCATCATACCCACAAAGATCAATTGGGTACTCAGCACTTTTTATAATCTTCACACTACTCAAACTGGTGGCTTTAAAATATGGATGTAGGAATCCAGGGTTTTGCATTTGAAAATCTTGCCCTTGCTCTTCACAGAAAATAAAATTTCAGTAAGCTTTCTGAAGTGTAATTTAGAAGTAAATAAATAACACATGTTCAAAGAATTTAAAATAATTCTTTCTTTAGAGGAGTCTAGCTCATATTCTTTGACAGTCTACTGCAGGAAATACCAACACTATAAAAGGGAAGAATAGCCTTGTGTCAATGCATTCAAGCTTTTATCTTGAGGTCAAATCTGTTCTAAGCTGACTTGAAAATACAATTAAATCCAACACCTCTTAAAAACAAATAAATAAATAAATAATGAAAATAAATTATTTTATATAGAGACATATAAAGTCTGAGAAGAGATCAAGTTTTGTTGAGTTCATCTGTAGATACTAGAATTCTTTTTTCTGACAAAAGTCAACAGTATTCACACAACAATAATATGGCATTTAATAAAACCATCATACAATTTATTTTGATTTGTACTTCAATCTTCAAAGAATTACTGCATCATAGCATTTTCAATATAAATATCTGTCTGTCTGAGGCTCCTGCATGAATTTTCATACAAAATTTGATTCATTACAACAATAGCACTATCTGGAGAAAGATTCTGAAATACAAATCTTTATAATGCAAATATTGAGTCAAGTAACAAGATTTGTAATTTCCATGCCTTTCACATCTACTGTGATTCTATTCCTCTCACGTGGTACAAGTCAGACAATTAGCGACTCCTGAGCAAACAAACATCCAGCTAAAACACCTTTTAGCTGAAACCCTTGGGAATATTGTCAAATAGAGCTAGATTTGTCATATTCCGCCTTAATACAAACTGAGCATTCTGTTTCAAAAATCAGAAAATACACAAATCAGATTTAATTTTCTTCCAATGTATTTATTTGTAAATATTTGCAGATAATTTGTAGCCCATATTTTTCGGACCATAAGAATTGTTCAGAAGTTTGTTCTAGTTATTCATTATGTGCATTTTAAGACAATATACTACAAGTATATGAATTTGCAAATGTCTGATAAGATATATATTTAGCATTTTTAAGCCAGAAGGCAGTGAACAATAAAAAATAGTACAAATTCTGACAAATACTTCTTTCTGTTTACTTTTGCGAGGGAAAGTAAGACTTGTAAATATTTTCAGGAATACATAACCAATATATTCATAAACAATAAATTATCTGGATTCTCAGATATTAGTGAAAATCACCACATATTTATAAATGACTCCTATTTTTTGTTTTGTTTCTTAACTGGAGTAGAAGGTTGGTTTTTTTACTTCATTTTTGATGACAAGATTATAAGCGTGAATAGGATTATGCAAAGAGTCTGTCCCAGGGAAAATTCATCAACCAGTTCAAAAAGCCTCCAAATGCATCATGATAGATTTTACCTAGTGAAATTATTCCCAGTCTATTAAAATAAATTTCTCCCTCTGTACAACATGACCTAGAGGTGTGTTAAGGTAAAATTTGTGCTAAGATGCTCTATGGAAGCTATTTGAGGAAGGAAAAACAGGGGTCTATTTTTCAAGCTTCAGCATTAAATGAAAGAAAAATACAGAAAGTAAGTTGTAAGCTCTGCTTGTATCTCAGCTATCTTGATTCACTTATCCTATCTTATTTCCTCAGCTCTGGAATTGCTAAGGACTCTGAACTATAAAGAAAAAAATCTTCAGCCTCAGCTTAAAAAGTTCTCTGACGCCCGGAGCACACCTCATTTTTTTATAACTCTTACTATGTTTCTAGAATTTGCACGGCATCCATTTTCAGCCCAAGATCACTTATATCTAATAAAAAGAAATCTTAGACTGTTCAGGTGTAATGAATATAAACTTGAAGATGTTTGCTTCTTTGAAATCCCACGTTAACAGAGGTACATGACAAATCACTGAAGTGAGGCGTGCAAGACTGCAGAAACTAATTAATTAGAAGATCCTACTTTCCCCCTTGCTCCTGCTAATGAGGACAGAGGGAGAAGCAGACCATAGAAAACCAAGTGAGGGGAAAAGAGAAAACATCAAAGCTCGTGTACAGCCTTTGCTTACCACTTGCAGTAAGGTTGTTGGTGCCATCCAGGATGTGACTTTAAAAATATAAAGGACAAAACAGGTAAAAAATCAAACATTTTGACACTTAGGAATTAAATAATGTTTTGTTTGTTTGAAAAAAAAAAAAAAAAAAAAAGNAAAAAAAAAAAAAAAAAAAGTGATTGCAAGCTGAAAAACACTCCAGGCTTGAGGTGAGTCCTAGAGGTCTAGAAGATTAGCTTCTACTGAGAAATAGCCACTCCTGCTCCACATCAAACTAAACATTTAGGAGATAATCACGTTATTTGTATGTAGACATTGTAGAGAGGAGCTTTATGTGGTTAAGGGAGCCAGAGCAGCTGAGACCATCCAAGGGAATTCACTCCCACCTCTCCGTACAAGCTGCCTGGAAAGTTAAAATTCACGCCAGACAAGCAGGTGGCAAGAGTGTACCTCATGACACACCATCGCACGCATGGTGCATACAGTTCGCTTGGACTGCGCGATCTGCAAATCGCTCTCTTCTTTATAAAATACTACAACTCCATGTGGAAAACTTTTTGTCTTCATTTTTTTTCAAGGCATCAGCTATGCAAAATGAATAACCAGATAAAGCTGGGTCAGCAAACACACAGTACTTGCAGTGCTTTCAGAAATATAAACAGGAAGACCCATGACATGGACATAAGGGTGTTCGGAATTCTCAGTATTTGTGCACGTGCAGAAATCCAGTAACAGGCCTCTCATATACTTGGACTCTCATTCTAGTGAAAACAAATTTACTGCCCAGGTAAGGGCGAGCTTTGTGTGTGTTCAGTATGTTCAGCTCCTCAGCTTTACATTTACAGTTATAAAGGTTGTACATTACAGAGCTTATGGTGGTTCCTTTTGCACAGTGACTTTGGGAACCCTCTCAAACTGGGAACCCAGAGCCTGGTATTCAAAAGCAGATGCCTTAAAGAAATAAATAATTAATAAAGAAAGAAAAATAAATAAATACATAAATAAATAAAAAGGGGTTGTGTGTAAAAATAGACCTTTACTATTTGCATAGGAAACAAACAGTAATGATTTATAGAATGATTTATAGCAGAGATAATAGAAGAATCAAAACAAATTAATATTGCATCCAAATTCCATGAAAGTCATAATTAGGACTTTATTTCCCAAGCTTAGAAAAAGTGTGTAATTACGTTCAGATTGTGTGGCTGCTGCAGAAAATTCCAGAAGTAATTGTATATTAATTAGTAGTTAATAAGATCAAGGAACAGCAGTTCCATCTGCCTTGGAAAAAAAATCTGCCCTCATTACAAAAGTTTATTTTTCTTCAATTATGAGTTAATTTTATAAGATATTGTATGTTATAATGTACTGTATGTTAAGCAGAAAATTATCCAGTACTGTGCATGATTATATCATCTTATTTGTATTGATGAGTTTATTTACATATCGGTACAAATGTACTGAGAGAGAGCGAGATTATTGGAATTATTTTAAACGTATTTTTGTGTCATATATAAGATACGTTATTACTGTGCTTCTGGAGAAAAGCTTATGATATGAATTAATTTTAGTAAAGAGTCTGTCTTCATGCATAAACACATACATATATTTTTATTGAACATAATAATGACATTTATTTAAAGTCATAAAAGGCCTCAAAGATGAACTGCGATTCTTGAGAGAACAATTATTATTACTGTCAGTCAAACATACGATTTCCATCACAAGATTAAATCTTCACAGAGAATCTTGAAACATACTTCAGCTGCCACTAAGTGCCAAATCAATCAGAAGACAATATAATTGAGTGATCAAGATGTAAGGAAAAAGCAACAGAACGTGGGTGGTATTTTATCTTACTCATAGATCTTTTTCATTGTTAATTTCTTAAATGGAAGAGATGACCATTCATTTCATCTACTTTTGCTGTAACTGGAGAGGCCTGACTATCAGAAGCCTTTGTCAAATAACACCCTTGAGATAACACCCACAGATGGCTTTAAAACTCTCTTAATATATTTGCTTAAGAAAAATACTATAAGGAGAGCCAGGGCAATCAGTATGAAAATAAATAGATATTCTTAGGTAAATACAAACCTGCTTTCCCAAGAATATATTTTAAGAAGCTTAAAGACCACGTCTGCATTAAGATCTACTGAAAAATGTGAAAGTGTATTATGAAGTATGAGGAGGAATTGATTTTCTTTTTGTAGTTGTATATAACAGAAGGCCAGACTTCTTATTAATGTTACCATAAAGTCAATAATTCTTACTCTTGGAGCAAGAATACTGCTAGGGACTAAATAAATAGTTTCAGCAGAATAAGAACAAGGAGGAATTTCTAAAGACGAGGGTCGGCTTTAAACACAATCATTACCTTTATCCTTCTTTTTTTATTTAATAATGGATATTATTATTAGTAGTAGTAGCAGTAGTAGTATCAGATGCCTCCACTCAAACCTTTCCTATAATGTATTATGATTTCATGTAAAAAGAACAGGAATATTCCAGGAAATGCGGTAGGGTTCTATTTGGCAAAACACTTGATTATAAATTCCTGGTCCCACAAAATCAGGAAAATTTTAGATCAGCTGAGAACTATTGAGGACATCACATGCAGTTGCTGGAATGAAGGTTGAGGGAAGGAGAAGACGAGCCAAGGCAGGTCATCCCTGCCTTAAGATCTTGGTAACTGATAGGCAGCATCCTAGGCAAACTTAGTCAAAGTGTGGAAAATAAACTGCATGAATTCTGTGTGTTAGCTTTTAGTATATTAAAAATATGAATTAAATTAAATTAGAAAAACAAATTATTTTTATATTTATTATATAAAAATTAATTAAAATTAATTCAATTAAAAATAAGTGAATCAAAAATAGTTTCTTATTACTAAATTCAAATAAGCAGTCATAGTCAAATCATTCATGTAAAATGATAAAATTTTAATTTCCTGGTTATTATTAGTTATAGCCTGTAATAAATAGAAACATATATTAAATAACAAGCAGCAGTCTCTATTTTAAAAATATATATTTGAAAATTTCTAGTAAATGGAGTATTTAAGAGAAAAAAACAGGAAAATTCAGATCAAGACCCAACTTTACTATTATTGCAGTACAATCTGAAGCCACGAGCATCATGAAAATTGCTGTTGCTTTGAGGCCTATCATTGTACTCTTGAAATGATCTCCCTGTATATCGACTTTCAGAATTTTTGAGCAACATTTTCTACATGCTTAGTCAAGAAAATATATAGATTCCTGGTGATTCTCAAAATCAGTGGTGCATTTCATGTTAGGCACTCAAAGTGAAGGCAAGAAAATCCATTGTGTATGTGTGTGTATGTATGAACTTACGTACAAACAAATATATGTTTAATATATGTGTGTGCCGTGTATGTGTGTTTTGAAATATTCAAATGAAACTTGCCAATTGAATGCAAAGTACAGCTAAGCAATCAAACATTCGCTACAATCAACATTGCTAAAATGAGGTGAAAAGAATTTGTGATGTGCTTAACATCTGAACTTACCACAGTGATCAGTGAGTTGGACCACATCCATGCTACAGCATAATGTGTTTAGGAAGAGGCTAGCCATATGAAGTGATTTTTTTGCTTGGTGCAAAATTCCAGCTAAATTTATAAAACCCAGAGAGTGAATTTTCTTCTGATTTCTGTCATCACATGTCCTTTCTAAAATTCATCATTCTGATCAGAAAGATTGCTTTTGAATGTGAATCAGGGTTCACACTTTGGCTTAAAGTATCCTTTAAAAGAAGGAAAAGGCAAACTTTATGCTTTCATTAATAGCAGTTAATAATTAATACTATTACATGCAGTTTTGCAATAGCAAAATTATAACCCCAACCACTGCAAAATGTGAACGAAAAGGATTTATATAATAGAATTTTTTATAGAAAAGACAGCAAAAGTTGTAATTGAATAAAATTATATGTTTTTTTTGCTTTAAGTATTTCAAAAGCTGCTAAACTAGTAAGGAATAACCTTCTCAACAGTCTCCAGGGACAGAGAGATTCAGAGAGATTGTAAAGAAGATGTCTTTTTTTTTTTTTTCAAAGAATGAGAAATCTGCAGACTTGCCCTAATGCCACAAATTATCTAATTAGTCGATCTCTTTTAAAACCCCAAGGGAAGAAAAAAAATGTCGTGTCTTGTATTGTTTATGCAATAGCTTTAGAAAAGACCAATTGAAATCCAATATATAGTCTTCTGACAAAGAAAGTTAATGATTGGCAGCATTAACAAATGATGACACCCACTGCTTAGCCTACACAACGGATGTTGCAATTATATGACTGATGCAGTTCATGATAGTTTGCTCTCCATCGCTTTTGCTTGCAGAGCTTTTTCTCCTGCCTCAAAGAACAGAAAATAGTGCATATAACGTGCACAAATTATATCATATAAAGAAGTACAGATTATTAGAGGTTCTTCATTGTTCTTCAAACAGCAGAGATTAAATAAAAGGTTCCCAGGTTACACACAGTTTTTTCCAAGTGTGTTATGTCTAGTTCTCTCCCTCAGTGTCCAAGGAGGAGTATAAGACATGGTATAATGAATTAGCAAGGGACTATCTTGTTGCTCAGTTTATGCTTGGAAGTCTGTGATTGAATTCTTAGTGTCACAGGCTAGGTCAGCAATAATTAGCAGTGTTTCCCAGAGCTCAATACCAAATATGAAGAAATGGTCTTGGAGCATCTCCCTTATGAAGAATTAAAGCTCTGGTTAGGCTTTCAGGAATATGTCATATCTATTACAGAGAGCAGAGACTTTTTTTCAAGGAAAGATAAGATATAATATTCTATATTTATTAATTTAATATATAATAAAGATTTATATATTATATAATTATATTATATAGATATAATTGACACCTTATATATAATATATATAATTATATTATATACATTATATATAATTTTATTTTGTATACTATTTATACTTATTAATGTATTATACTTATTATTAGTTAAATATGCTACTGAATATGAATATGAATATGAATATGAATATAGAATGATAATATCAAAATTCCCAGAAGATTGACATTGCATTTTTTTCCCAGCTTTAATCACGACTTCATATGAGTTCCTAATGACAAAATACAGCTTGTTTCAATTGAAAAAAAATAACTAACAAAAAATAACTGCATTCTGTGTACAACAAAAATGAATGACAGGTATCTTTCAACCACAGTGACAGAATACTAGTTGAATAATTGTGAATAGAAAATAGGCCAAGAAAATCATGATCTGCTGAACTGATGCTGATTATCAGAAAAAGAAGTAAAGGGCATATGAGAAATGGGGAATACATTGCTTCCCATAGCTTTTTTTTTAGCTCCTGTAAAAAAAAGAAATTTAATTGTCATAGAGATTGTCTTCCATTACAATTCATGGATGATAATTGCCACTGTGCAGTGTGCCAGAGAAGAGTTTGCTTAAAGAGCATGCTATGGTCTAGAGAAGAAAACTAGTATGTGTTTACTACAATAAGTACTATCCAGTAATATTATTATAATAAATACAACACAATGACCATTTAAAAGGCCATGATGGGAAAAATCATATATGGTACAAAGGTACCCTCACACCTTCAAAAATTAAGGATAGGTTTTGCACTAGGGAACTGTTTACTTCCAATCTTTTTGGTTAAAAGTCTTCATTAACCAAATTTCTCTATTCAGCACTTTTCAATTGCACTGAAAAAAATGAAGTTTCTTTATAGTTTGCTTCCAACTCTAGCAATAACAAAAGCACAGCGATGATCATGAAATTTGAATGAAGTATTGATTACTATTGACATAGACAAAGAAAACCTAAATTTCATTTGGAATAGCAGAAATTATCAATGGACAAAAGAAGAGAGAAAGAGAGGGAAAAAAAATAAAAAGATGATTTCCTAAAAGCCAAAAAGCATTTTAGCTGCTCTTGGTTTTATTGTCAAAGATTAATGAACGATGACAGCCTAAGGTAGTGAAAAAGCTAACATAAGCAAAAATCAGATTATTCTATGGACTTTCTTTCATCCTAAACTGCTTAGAATGAATGTTGCGGATGGTGAAGGTCACTCTAGCATTATGTAAAAAAGTTTAATTAACTTTAGTCTAGGATAACTTTTCTTTTTTTTTTTTCCAATTGGATTTTGCCTGTTTTATAGTTCTGAAAACAAGGAAAGTTTATTAGAGAATAGCTGTGACAGAGTGATCTGTTTTTTTTAAGGGAGAAAGGGTAACAAAAGTACCACTAAAACAACAACAAAATACTATTTACATCTCTAGATACAGGAAGATTTTATGTACCAACCAGGAAAGAAGTTTGCTGGCAAGAGGGTAGAACTGTTGTGCATTTGACTGGGGATTTAATGCAGGATTTGCATTTTAAAAGTAAGAATAGTAGAATTATTTTCTCTAAAACATAAGTTTAATTAATAACAGGTTGCTTGCTCATCTTCCTTACTGCATTCATGATGTGAATCTTATACCTTCTTTATGGTAACTTTCAATTAAAATTAGGGCCCAGTGCTTGTTATATTCCTGTGAATGGGGGGTAAATTAACTGTAATAGTATAATAGACTGTAATAGACTATATTTTCCTCCAACGATTTTCCACAAAGTCTTTACCAATTGTTATTCAGAGCTATTGCGAATCCTTTCTGATTTGTTCTTGTCTTCTTAACATTGTGCTTGAACCTCTTAAATCCCCTTCAGTAATTTGACACCAGAGTATGATGCTAAGTCATATGGCTGCTGCAAAAAAGGGACACATTACAGAATCAACCCCTTTCTAACTCATTTCCTTTTATCCCATTCTACTGCATGCTGTGAATTACATAAGTTTATATATCTTGCTAATGAGCTAATGAATGGTATCTTCATGTGCCTCCACTTTTTCTTCACCAAGCTTCTGCTCAGAAATGGAAACCTCCTTTAAATCTTTCTCTGACTACTCAAGCAAATTTCAGCAAAATAAATAGTATGAAGTGAAGACAGCAAAATGAAAGTGCTGCTTCATTATACTTTTAACAAGTTATAATTCTATAAACACTGGAGAAAATAATTGCATTCGAAATCAGGAAAAGGAAGATGAATAGCAAGGATTTTAATCCAATTTGCAGCTTTTTATCTCTCTTTTGGACAATTGTAACTGTCAGGAATATCACAATAAACAAAACGTAAAATGGTAAATTATATTTTAGGATTAAATCTGGCTACTAAGATACCATGATCACAAAATAGTACTGCTATATTAAAAATGAATTAAAATAGAACTGCTATATTAAAAATGAATGAAGCAATGATTTATTTGTTGTAATAGTAACACAGCACAGAAATCCAGCATCAAACGTAGATTTAATATATTATAGTTCTTATTAAATATTTAGTTTATGTGATTGAATAAATAATGCTAATGAATTCTTAACTGCATGCAATTATATGTTCAATTACATCTTGAAAGAGCAATGGGGGATCAAAGTCTTCAAGACAAATCCAATTAAAAGGTTTTCATAAAATAACTAGCTGAGCACAGTTTTTTACCATCAGTTTTTCATCAGAAGCACACAGGTGGAACTTTTGTATGAGTATGGAGACATGCAGACATTCATAATACTTTCCTTTGTTTTGAGTTTTCATGGATGAAGGGAAATTAACATTAGAGCAACCTATTTGTTTTTTATTTTATTAGTGTTTTTCATGCAGTAACTGCACAGAAAAACTGTCAGCTCTCTCCAAAGGTTTTCGGTTCTCTGTCCTACCCATATAAGGTACAGTCTCCACTAATACTCAGTTATTTAATATAAGTCTAAAAATAGTTGCATTAACCTCTAATTACTAGTTTGTATGCACATATAACAGAAGACTGTAAAGGATAATGCATAATACACTAATATGAGTGGATTATACCTTTAGCTATTAAAGTTCAGAACTGAACTGTAAAAGAAAAATAAAAAGAAGTGTTACTGACACAGAGCTTCATAAAATACAATTGTTTCATTATCAGCATTACTGTAGGTACTTAGTAAGATTTTTCAATCAATAATCATTAAAATTACTGGGGCCTTGAAATTATTTGGCCTCTCTGTATTGGTCCTTCATATTACACACACAAAGGAAAAGAAATTAATGGCAAACATTTATAACTATGTAAATTAGTCTGAAGACGAAAGCCTGTTTAAATAATGCATACCTAAAATAAGGTATGAAGAGATTGGCAGCTTTGTTACTAATTCAATAACATGGTTAAGTGAAATAGAATCAAACGTTTTCTCCGAAATACTCCGATTAAGGTAAAATATTAAGAGAGCCACAGGTAAAACAAACTATTCAAGTTTGGTATAAAGGGCACAATACTCAGAGATTAATATCACTTAATAAAAAGCATTTATTAACAGCAGTCTAGTAATGTTATAGGTTGCCGTGCATCTTTCATGAGAATTGAAGCCAGGAGCCCTCCTTATCACCTAGTACCTGTTGCCACATGCCCTTATCACCACACCTCTCACCTATTCTCATTTTAGAAGTGTAAGTCCAATGTGTTTTCAGATGTAAATCCAATACATACTTAAAATAACTTGTCAACAAACCAACCAACTAATTAATCAACAAGCTACTGAACCAAATGATCTTTTTGGTAGCTTGAGCTGTACATAAAACTATGTCATTGAGTTTTATTTTGGTATATATGTTTTTACTTACTACCATTTTTCTTATCCTAGCATGACATTTCTAAAATCACCATTTATACAAGTGATTAAAAAAAAATAATTCCTAGAAGTCACACTGAAAGTCAAAATTATGATTCTAACTTTAAATGCTATTAAAAGAACTTAAGAAGAAAGTTTCTCACACAATTTTGATATCTACTAAAACAGCCAGTAAGAGTTTGAATTACCCAAACGGGAACAGAATAAAATACGAATAAAATACGAATAAGGACATACTACAAATTTGTAGAAGATCACAACATCTTTGAAGTTAGCTAAGCAGGGCAAATTCAAAAAAAAAAAAAAAAAAAAAAAACCAAAACCAGTTGCTTAGTAAACACATCATAGTCATTCATCACTCAAGGTGATTTACATTCTCATCACTAAATCTGATTTACACTGGAGGATAATGAAATAAACTGCATAGCAGAAAACTCATCTAAATGCAGTCAAGACACTGGAGGAAAGGGCTATTCATTCGGGATGGTGGGGAGGTGAGGAGAAGAATATCCTAGTATGATATTCTTCTCCTCACCTCCCCACCATACCAAATATCCTACTAGGATATTCTTCCTGAGAATACGCAGTTAGATTTTAAACTTCAACTTAAAAACCCATTAAATTCTTGCTGTGAGAGTACAGTGGCAATCTACAGAAGTTTATGTGGCATCTTGACTTCTAGAGGTGAAGATCTGTGCCTGTACACTTAGTCCAGCCTTCAAGAAAGTTATACTAGAAAAAATACTTTTTATGTACAATTTTAAATTATGTACACAAAGCATGTAGCAGTGTGTTCCTTACAGACAAACGAGCAGAAGTGAGAGAGCCTGAGTTTATTTTTCCAAGACAAAAGGAACTAAGGCAAAAGAAAAGGTCTAAATTACTATGAAGATAAAATGGTTTTAAGATGATCAAAATATTTAGGCTAAAAATGATTTTTTTAATATTTCATTTTTTTAATATTAAAAAGAATAATTTTTTAAAAAATGACAAAAATATTTAAAGTGGACAAAAACAAAACAATATATTCTGAGAACATCAACATCCGCTTAATGTTGTGTTGAATATGCATGTTTCTAGGTAGGTTTTATGTTGTTGTGTTGCAATTACGGATCAGACAGTTCAAAAATATTTTGTTTTAACTTGCAAGTTTTCTGTAGAAGTCTTTCCACTTTCAGCTGTACCAGGGGAAGGAAAGATAAGGAAGAGAGGATGTTCAAGGATGAGTTAGCATTTTTTAGTTCATACTTATTTTCTGCGGGGTTGTCTGTCCTCAAAAAAATATCTTCTTTATCTATATAAACACTATATAAACATCTCTGTCTTACTGTAGGCAAGAGGGAATAGGCAAGAGGGAACAGATGTATCTGAGATGCATTCCTCAAACCAGGTTATCAGTTTAGAAACTGAGCCCAAGTAGCAGGGAATACCTTGACATTAAAGATCTCTGTGCAAAGGAGTTCTGAAAAAAAAAAAAAAAAAAAAGAAAAAAGAAAAAAAAAAAAGGCTAAAAGGTTAAAAAGTTTAAAAGGTTTTCTTTGGAACCATTTCAATTGATGCTTTTCTCCTGTCTGCTTCTATTTTTCCCTAAACTCAAAGAAATAGAAAACAAACAAACAAAAAAATTGATCCTCTTCTTCCTCCTTCCTTTTCATAAACATGCCTTACACTGTTCTTCTGTTTTTCTTTTCTCATTAAATACTTTCCCCAAAGTTCTTTTCACCGACCTTTAAAGGGAAAAATGTGCTCTCAGGTATTACTACAAGATGTCATTGCTGCTTAAGTGTTTCCAGTAGCAGAGCCTGTGCTAAGCAAGTTAAACCTGCAACAAAATCCCCATAGGAAGAGGCTGCTCTTCATAATTTATAAGAGCTCAGCCCTTATGATATGGTTCTGATATGGCCTTATTCTAAAGTAGCATTTCAAATTTCTACTATTTATTGTTTTGAAGCCTGAAACGAAGCCTACTTGAGCCAAATTGAATACTTCCATTTTTTTTCACTAGATTTTAGCTGAGAAGCAAAGTTCCTTTTCAACACTGAATTTCAGGCTCTCTAAATGTAGTTTTCCAATAAGTAATGCCTTTCATACTTTGAAGGGAAATGCATCACTTTCTTCTACTAATGCTGCTCCAGCAAGAATTGCCTTTGACATGTCATCCTAAGATATGTATTATAAATAGAAGAATGAGTAAACAAAGCTACAGTAAAGCTGCTTAATAGCATAAAAAATTTAGTAAGCTGTAGATTTTATACTAAGAAGCCTTACTATGGGAGTTTCATCTCTCCAAATAATTCAATTTGCAAGCATAATATTGAATGTTTACATGAAGCAAACGCAATGTTCTGGTCTATGCCATACCTTAACAGCTAAAAGCTTCCAAACATATAAGTGAAACCAAATCAAAATGTTGCTCTACAGTATATAGCTGAGTAATACCCACAGTGAAGTAAACCACATGAAATGCATTAAATAAAAAAGCCATTATTCATCAATTGTCAGAATTGAAATTAACGTGAGGGAATAGTATTTATATGCAGCTGTAGGAGTGATTTTGCTTTACATATGCATATTAAAACTTGCACTCCAGCAAAAAAAATGACTGTGATGAATTGCCTTACACAAAATTACTGCATATCGTTGTGCATCTAAAAGAATTCAGACAATTTTCAACATAAATTTGAAATTTCACATAGATATAATTTTAACACCTTTTGAGTTATTTAACCTTTTTTATTTCTTCTTATTTCTTTGAGAATCCCTTTTTCATGCTTTAAATTTAAAAGGTTTTAAAATTAAAATACATCCATCTTTTACTTTATCTGTTGTTCTTTTCATTTTTCACCGATACCCCATCAAAAATTGTGTAATTTAAAACATTTCCATCAGTCATGCATCCTAAAATGACTTAAAGTACCACTTTTCAATGATGGATTTATAGACTTTTTTTCTTTCTTTTTTTTATTTTTTATTTTTCTTTGTTCAATATTCTACATATGCTAATCTTTGGACTCTTTTGCAAAGAAATTGTTAGTGGAAGAACACAGCTAGGTCTAGTAGATATAAACTAGGAATTGTTCTGATATTCTTGCTGTGTAATTAATTGTCTGTATGAGCAGAATCATATATAGGTCTTCACATAAGTGACAAGCTTTAAGAACTACCTCTGCTGTACCTAAACAAGAACTAAGCCTTCCCATGATGGTTGGCCAAAAATTCCTCAGAATAAAGCAGTTGCTTTTTCAAGTAGCCTCTCTAAATGATGGAATTTCAATAAGAAATTTTAATTGAAAATTTAAAATTTGTTCATTTTCAGTAAGAAAATTTTGAAAATTTTGCCACAGCTGGCAAGTATGGACATCCTTTATTTTGATATGCTTCCAAATAGAAAGACAGCATCCCAAAAAAAAGTCAGTATTATAAATCTGATATTAAAATCATTGTAAATAATGAAAAAAGAAATACTGGTTAGGATTGGTTTGTGTCATATATAATGAGACATTACTGTTCTAATAGACTGAAACAAGGAAGATTTAAAAACAAGCAAACAAACAAAATAGCAGAATAACAACATCAAATTTGCCCACAGAATACTCTTCAATTGTGATTTAGCATTTACACACACAGGCATTGTTTCTGAATAAAATCTTTTTCAGGCTTAAGTTACAATTAGCTATCATTGTAAATATCTGTTTTTTTCTTTATAATCTCCCTCATTTCTGTGTTTCCACTCATATTTTTTTCTGTGGCCTAAGGATATCAAGAAACAACTTTTCTTTCTCATATTCAGCTTTTCCTGAATGACTATAGGTCCTCCGTCTTAAATCTAAAAAGCACAAATGGATTCTATTGACAAGGTCTAAATATAATGATACAAATCTAGAAGGAAACAGAAATTAATTAAAATTTCTGAGGGAGAGAATATCGGAAAGCAACATTTTTAAGAGCTTCATAGACAGCAATTAATATTTTAAACTAAGAAATATACAAAAAGAGGTTTTTCCTTTTTTTGTGTGCAAATGCAAATAAAAACCATTTTTGTAGACTTTGCAACATCTTAATATTACGATATTAATTTTGGAGAGAACTGGATGTAAACTGCAGGCACATGTTTTATGCAAACAATATGCTTTTCATCATAGGTGGATTTGTCTATAAAAACTGGAAACATTTATTTTACCTAATTCAGGTGTTCACATCAGCTTCAGTGCCACATAAAGGAAATAGTAATTCAAAATCTAGCTCTCTGGACACCCAGGTTATGTCCATGGCTTCCATCAGGTGTTGGTGTTCCTATGATCTGAGAAAAGACCCTGCAAGGACAAGTGAAGGGTCCTGCACCTGGGGAGGAATAACCCCAGGCATCAGTACAGATTAAAGTTTGACCAGCTGGAAAGCAGCTCCGCGGAGAGGGATTTGGGCATCCTGGTGGACAACAAGTTAACCATGAGGCAGCAATGTGCCTTCATGGCCAAGAAGGCCAATGGGCTCCTGGCCTGCTTCAGGAGGAGTGTTGCAGCAGGTCGAGGGAGGGGATCCTGCCCCTCTGCTTGGCCCTGTTGAGGCAGCACCTGGAGTACTGGGTGCAGTTCTGGGCTCCCCAGGACAAGAGGGAACCTCTAGAGAAGGTCCAGCATAGAACGACCAAGATGATTAAGGGACTGGAGCATCTATTGTATGAGGAAAGACTAAGCGAGCTAGACCTGTTTAGCCTGGAGAAGAGGCTTAAGAGAGTGAGGGTGACAGAGCCCTGGCACAGGCTGCCCAGAGAGGTTGTGGAGTCTCCTTCTCTGGAGATCTTCAAAACCCATTTGGATGCCACCCTGTGCCACATGTTCTAGGTGCCCTGCTGGAGCAGGGGGGTTGGAATAGATGATCTCTAGAGGTCTTCCAACCTTAGCTATTCTGTGATTCTGTCAAATATTTTGATTTCTGAACATCAGAAGCATTCCTAAGTGCTGATAAGCAAAACTTTAAACTTTCAAAATGTTGTTTGTTTAAGAATGGAAATTTTGGACGTTTTGAACAGGGGGTGACAAAAGAATTACAATTGTACAAAGGACAATTATGAATGGCTTTGGCTATGAACCATGCCAAAATTTAACAGAACCATTAAAAAAAAAAATCTTTTATGATCTAAATTAACCATTGATTTTTGTTTTGTTCTGTATCATACAGATCGCATTTTAAGAGCTACAGCATTCTCAAATAGCCATTTAAGCTATTTACTTCAAATGCAATAATCAGCAGAATTAGAGCAAACAAAAAGAACGCTCATTAAAACTTCCACCACACTTGAATTCCATGTTTTTCATAAAATTACTTTCTTATTGACTTAACTCTTCCTCCAAAGAAATTATAAAATACTGCAAGATTAATACTATTGAAGCTGACAGTCCTTTATTCAGAAAAAAAATAGTATTCAGGGCCACAGTTTCCCCACACTAGCCTGTCTGTTGTGGATGAACACCATCTGTCTCCAGAGGGAAAGTTCAAATTTTACACCTGTTCAGATCCTGTTTTCTCTAGCAGGATCTTTCCAGGAATAGTTCTAGTAGTCAGAGGACACACATTCTGAATAGACACCCACTGGGAAATATAATGTCTTGTTCTGCTAATGTAGGGAATTCTTCTGTTGCAAATAATTTAATGATTAACGTTTTGCAAATGCCCTAGAAATTACGGGCTTTCACACAGATGCTAATGAATGTATATGTCATAAGAATTAAAAGAAAACTGAGTATCCTTTTGAAAGAAAGAAAAGTTTCAGCATCTTAGATCTTATCCCCTCATCTCCAGCCACTGAGCATCACAACAATGTAATAACTATATTATTGACTTCTTAAATTAGCTGTGTCACCTAAGGGCAAAGTATAAATGAGCATGTAATTCCTCAGACTTTCCTGAAACAGTACAAAAATATATTCAGAATCAACAACTGCAAAAGAACAGTATGTTAGGGGAAGGAAATGAGAGATGTGCTTTGCAGTCATTGCTCTCACTGTTTCCTGGACAGCTAACAAGCTGCTAACAAGACACAGCACTTTTGGGACAGGAACCAAACTGGTGCAGAGGAGAGAATAGCACCAGACCAGAAGGGCAGCTCCTCTCCTCAGCTGAAGTCCCTCCGAAAATGGAAGAAAAGGATAGCATTGTGTTACTTCTTCTTCCTGGCTTTCTCCATGAGCAGAACTAAACCCAATTTTTGCAGATAGGCTTGTAAATATCTTTCCTTGAGCTATAACACACCTGACCTTATTTTTTCTTTGAATATGTTCAATTCTTGCTCGCTCCTTCTGTGCTGACTACTTATAGTCAATGCTATTTATGCTACATATAAGTGTATGCGAGTGTGAAGAAAGTGCCTTTGCAAAGAATGACTTAATGAAATGTAAAGCAAAAGTACAAAGAAAAAGCACAATTCACTTTCTCATCAGAATTTTCTATAGAAATAGGGAGAGTCGAAACATCATGATGGTTGGGTTTACTGCTTTTTTTCTCTTTGTGACTAATACCTTATTGTTGCAAGGTGAGCATGGGCTAACAAAAAGAAGTTAGGATTCAAAGCCTGCAGGTAGATTTACAATATTCAAATAAGAAAAAAAAATCAAATAATTTACGATTACAATAAAAATGAAAGGTGTTCCCAGCTCTCTTTTTGGGAAAAAAAAAAAAAAAAAAAAAGATCACCTATGTGAACAGAGAATGCAAGAAAAAGAAAAGAAAAAGAAAGAAAAAGCTTATTTATGCAGATTGTGTTTGAATTCGGACAAACAAATATCTTCTCTTATGTTAAGAGAAATTTCCTTTACATTCATTAATAGTCTGACCCATTTTTGAGACAAGAAATATCTGTAGCCTATATTTTATGGAAACAAGGAATAAGAAGTGCACAGCCTAACTAGACAAAAGAAAAAGAACACACTGTTGTGATCTCTAAATTAATAGAGAAATATATTACATATATACTCTGTGTAAAATTCCTACTTTGTTCTCCTTTCACAAAGTCATATATATTTTAGAAATTATTTTTCTTCAATGTTATTGTTGATAAGACAGATTAAAATTGTGGCACAGGAAATTCTGATATTTTGATTTTTTTCATTTTAAAAACAGCAAAAAAGTTTCATTTTTTTAATGAAACTTGTTATTTGATAGTTTCTTGTAGGTATGCTTTATTTTTAGATCATAATATGACTGCACCCTAGAGTTCAATATTAAGGCAGAATGCATTTTTCCAGAAAATTCTTGTGGAAAGCATAGTTCCTTACAAGAAACAATCTAACAAATTTTTGACTACCTTAGGCATTATTTCTTATGGGTCTACTGTTTCTCTGTTCCTACCTACTGTCTTTTCTGTGAAATCATTCCTGAATGCTGCAAGTGTGATACACTGGCATTCATACAATTTTAAACAGAGTTGTGCTAACAGCTCTGTGAACTTAAAGTCCATGACTCCTGAGACAAGCAGTATAAGAGATCTGTTGTACTCTTCTCTTTCTGTGAGTTTTATTTCTTATTAAGGTGTTCATTAAGAAGAAAAATAATCTTACATTATTTATGACAATTATTTCTGATAATTTCTGAAAATTAGTGACTCATAGTAACTCATAGTAATATGCAGTCTTATTCTAGAGCATGAGAAATCACTCTTCTTAAAAAGGATTTTTTACCTTTTTGTGTGTGTGTGTAAGTAACTTGTCAAACATTCTTGTCTATCACAGTGCTTTTTACCTGTCACACAGGGTGAATTTAATTGCTTTAATTAAAGCAAGAAATCAAACACAGAACTGACTGTAGAAGGGAAACAACTGCATTGTCATTGAAATTGACAAAGTGTGAAGGTCACAATTTATGCATTAACATATTCTTCCATATGAACTTCTCTTGTAAAAAAAAGAATATTAAATGCTGTTATTCATATTCTGCTAATGAACATATATTACTCTAGAGTCTAATGAATAGCTAAAACATCTTTTTTCATCAAATATTTATTAAAGTAATATTTTCTATGCTTATGAATTAAAAGGGTGTTTCATTACAAGTTTGGAGCATATCAACTTCAAAATCCTTGGAGACAAGGTGCATAAGAGTGCCAAGAAACTACAAATGGTTTTCGGCTCATTATCTTCAAATTGTTATTTTCAAGAAACCAATATGAATATGTATTGATAAAAAATATTAGGCAAAAGAACTGGTCAAAACCAAGGATTTATTTATTCATTCTTCACTTACTGGTTTCATAATAATGGATGATTTTGGTATTCTCTGAATGTAAAAAGATCCCGAACAAGACTGCGTGCAAACAGTTTACTGTCATTCCGTTAGAGACATGGTCCAAATAAACAAAACACTGTGTAAAATTGGTAAACATACACAAATGTGTAAGGGTCTATAAATGCTATTTAATACCATCAGTGCATGCAATATAATGTCATGTGTAAAAATGTGCAAAATGTGTCATAATGCATGCATGGCACGTCTGGCACCTTCCAACTGACCCTTTGTACTTGATAAAAGTCAAATGCATTTTGGACACAACAGTTCACATTTCTACACGAATTTGAGACATCAGTGTTACACACTACCTATTTATATGCATATATTAATTCTAAGGAAATATAATGAGTAGTCCATGTGTATGCATAATTAACTTTTGAAACCTTATCAGCATCTGAGTGAGTTTCTAAATATGCCAAAAATGTATACATAAATTCAGCAAACAAACATTTTCTCTTGTGTTTCTGTGAGTTTTTATAAAAATAACAGTGACATAAATCACAAATAGCCTTCTACAGATTATTTAAAATTTATAGATTACTAAAAGACTGTAAACAATTTCCTTATAGGTGAAATAAACACTAATGTGGGTAGAGGAAGGGCTAAAAATACCCAAATAACAAGTCCTTTCAATTATACTACCTTTAAAAAATGACTTAGTAATATATTTTGATAAAGAGTAGTTTAGGTATTTGTCTTTTTTCTTTCCGGCACAATGCTCCAGAAATTCCATTTCCATAACAAGCACGCGTCTGAAATACAAAAAACAACCAAATTGAAAAATCTGTTAAAATTGACATATTGCTTTGTCTTTCTTGCATTAAGTTTGTAAGAACAAATAAGGATTTATTGTGCAATTTACATAGGAAAAAAAAGGTCATTTTTTTTTCCAATGCAGGGCATGGGTGCCCTCTGCTGTCTGATTGTGGAGTATCATGGGTTTGCATTTTTTGTTTCTTTTCTTTTTCTTTTTTTTTTTTTT
>VZSV01000027.1:4053333-4070709 GCA_013398735.1 Nothocercus julius | reverse complement strand
CCCAATTGGGACGCCGCCTGAGGAGGCTCCTCGAGACGGAGAGCCCTCTCCCATCTTTGGGGTGAGTGATGGTTGCACATTCGTACATCAGAGCTAGTGGGCTACCACCCTGCAGTAGAGAATTTCCTGTACTGACATCCCAAACCTGCTTTGTAAATGTTGCACTTGAATAAATCATGCTGTTTGTGAACTCGACTACTTGTTTGAGGGGGTGATTGGACCTACAGTGGGCAGACCGTTCGTGAATCCGATACTGCTAGAGTCGAGCTTATAGTTGATTATGCTATTTTGGAACTCAATTCACTCCTAGGAAGGCGATTGGACCTATGGTCGGCAGACTGTTCGTGAATCCAATACTGACAGAGTCAGGCGTATGGCTAACACAGTATTTGATATCTCCTTCCCACCCCCCGCCACCACCATGGCTTTCAAACTGCAACACCAGTATGGTAATTTATATACACTTCAAACAACTTCAAAGAAGCTCTGGCTCCCAGGTAGCTCAGTGGACTCCTTTCCTCATCAATTATCTGCTCCTACTCTTCCTCGAGAATTTACTCCTTATGAAAATTAAATTATGGTCAACCTACTTAGTGACCAGAAAGCCAAATATATTGTTTTTAAGGTTGTGTTGCAATTATTGCTGACATAAGACAAAAGGAAATTGCCTGCATGCATCATAACTTACACCAGTCCATCTCATAATCACCTTCAAGAAAGCAACTGAACGTTTAATTCTAATAAACTGCTAGTGATGGTGGTAATATTTTTGGCTTCACTGCTCTCAAGTGTTTTCTTGGCAGTAAAGCTATTTTCAGATTCCCTGCTGTGAAATGTACCACTGTTAAATCTTCCACATGAAAATAAAAGAAAAAAAAAGAATAACTTTTTTTTATGCTATTAAAGTTTTGAGATTGGTTACTCTTTCTTCTTCCTCATCAACATTTACTGCAGTTATTTGTTAAAGAATATAAACTTTCTAATTTTCCAAACAGATTAGCTGATGACTCTGTCATAGTCCTCCTGAATGATGACCACCCAGTCAGCCAGCATGCCTTTGTTTCACTTCTTGTGAAAAGGGGATGATAATATTTCTTTCTTGCAGGAGCTGTTCCATTATATTCATGTAGATCAAAAAATGATCTACATGTAGATCTGCATGTAGGGGTATGAGCCTGTCTTTTATAGGCTCTGTGAACTATCAGTACCTCCCTCCTACTGAGAAAGACTTCAGATCTTCACATCTAGGCAGTAGTATGATAGCATGGGACACAGGGAGGAAAAACGCTTCCAGGAGGTGCAACAGTCAGGCAATTGAAAGCCTTGTGTGTCATGGCAAAGAGGACTCATTCACAAACACATAGTCAATGGGCACTGTAAACTGCACACACTGCACACACTTTCAGGTGCAGGACACACTAAATAACTTGTGTATTCTCTGCCTACTCTGTTTTTCAGAGGACCAGCTCTACCTCAGATTATTCTAGTCTAGAGGTAGGTAACAGAAAGACTTAGGGCAATAGTACAATCTGAATCCAAGAGAAAAGTTGTCCTGGACAGACACTAATACTAAAAGATTATACATGTCTCCTGTGATCCTATCTTTATTAATAGAAATGGATTTAAAATTACTCTGGAGTCACTCACAGCTGAGGGATTTGCAGAAGAGCTGTACCTCACAACTACTCACTAATAACCTTCTAAGGATTACAGAATCCTGCAGTTTGGAAGGGATCTTACAAGGCCTCCAGTCCAACCTCCCTGCTCAAAGCGGGACCAGTAAGACCAGGTTGCTCAGGACCTTTCCCTGTAGAGTTTTGAATATGCACAAGGATGGAGAACTCATAAATTCTCTAGGCAACCTGTTTCAGTGTGTGACGACCTACATGGTAAAAAAAAAAAAAAAAAAAAAAAAAAAGAAAGAAAAAAGAGTTTTTCTAACAGTAAATTGTAATTTCCCACCTTACCATTTGCTCTGTCTCCATGTACATCTGCCTGGCTCTGTTGTCTCTGCACCCCTCATTAGTTAGGTGGAAACGAAATTAGGATGTCCCCTGAGACTTCTGTTCCTCAGAATTACCAAATCCAGCTCCAGTACACAACCACTCCTCATGTGTCCTGCACTCCAGCCCCCAAGACAATTGGCTGTGAGATTTGTGCTTATATTTCAGTGTCTTTCTTGCACTGGGAAGAAAACTGGGTATGGTACTTCAGATCTGGCCTCACAAGTACCGAACAGAGGAGAATCACACAGAATCACAGAACGACAGACAGAATGAAAGAATGGTTAAGGTTGGAAGGGACCTCTAGAGATCACCTAGTCCAACCCCGCCCTGCTCCAGCAGGGACACCCAGAGCCCGGGGCACAGGGTGGCAGCCAGGCGGGTTGGGAAGATCTCCAGAGAAGGAGCCTGCACAGCCTCTCTGGGCAGCCTGTGCCAGGGCTCTGGCACCCTCACAGGAAAGAAGTTCTGCCTCACATGGAGATGGAACTGCCTGTGTTTCAGCTTGTGCCCATTGCCCCTTGTCCTGTCACTGGCCACCACAGAGAAGTGGCCAGTCTCTTTGGCCCGAGAAATACCACTTCACTCAGCCTTCTGGCTGCACTCCTGCTAATACAGCCAGGGATACCGTTAGCCTCATTTGCTGTAACACTGCTGACTTGTCCCATGAGTCTTTTTCTGAAAATCTGCTTTCTAGCCAGTGAGACCCCAGCCTGGTATTAGTCCATCCCAGACACAGGACATCTGGTATTTGCTGAGCTTCAGGAGGTCTCTGCCAGCCAATTTCTCCAGCCTACCAAGGCCTCTCTGAATATCAGCCTGCTTGCTAATGGGCTGCTTCCCCCAGTGTAGCGTCAGTCTTGCTGGGAACGCACTCTATCCCATCATCCATGTTCTTGCCAAAGACATTAAACAGTATGGGCTCCACTATCAGTCCCCAAGGGAATCCCTGGTAACCAGCTGGTGGGACTTTGTGACTTTGAGTCTGATCATACAGACAATTTTCCAGGCACCTTATCATATCCTTCTCCAATCCACATTTCACCACTTTGGCTAGAAGGAGACTGTGGAAAAAAGAATGAAACTACTGGGAATGGAGAGATCATTCTCACTGAAAAGGCATGTAAAACAGTTGCAAGTGGGGAAGAGAAAGACAGAGAGGCAGAGAGGCAGAGAGGCAGAGAGACAGAGAGGCAGAGAGGCAGAGAGACAGAAAGACAGAAAGACAGAAAGACAGAAAGACAGAAAGAAAGAAAGAAAGAAAGAAAGAAAGAAAGAAAGAAAGAAAGAAAGAAAAAGGGAAGGAAGGAAGAAAGGAAGTTGTAATTTTAAACAACACAGAGGTGCAGAAATGAATATGAACTTCAATTTAGGATTGATGTTGGAAAGCATAGCAAAACAAAATATCCCCTTCCCCTGATAATCCTGTTATTTTCTGGTTCGTTTGGGAAGGAAATAGTGAAAGGATCTTATTTTATTTCTCATTATTCTTGCATGTGCAATATGATTCACAATTGCAGAAACCTCTGCAAAGACATGCACTGATCCTGATGTGTTATGAAGCAGGATAATAGAAATCCTAGACTTGCAGAACTCCAGGAAACAGTTAACTTCAAAATACCGTAACTTAAGAATGAAAATCTTTGGATCTTATTTCATGTTCCAGATAAGCAGGTGTAAGTGGTCCATTTTTATCCAAACCACTCCACACATCACTGAGAAAAGCTGTTTGGATTCAAGTATTTTATGACATGTCTGCTGTAGGTTAGGAAGTGTAAACCCATTGAAATTTATCATTCTTTTCAACCCTTCAGTTTTAGTTATTTTACTTTCCAGGCTTCTACTGTTTTAAAGTCTGCATCAACTTAATCACTTGTCAAAACTTCTCCTAAAAGTTTTAAGAAAAGAAGATAAAATGCTCTAGAGTTTGGCAGTTCAGAAACTATGCAACTTCCTTATATAATCTGACATTTTTTTCTAGCTCAAGCTTTCTGCTGAAGAGACATATAGCAGATACTTCAGAAGAATATCTCTTACTAAAAAAGATTGATTTGCCATGAATTGTTAATTTCTCTTGAATGATTTCACTTTGATTCTCTTCTCAGCTATCCCATCATAAGTCATAAACAACCCTTCTGAAGTTACTGTCTGCTTGTAGCAAGAGGAGAACAGGAGACAAGCACTAACTAGAGATTTTTTAAAAAGATAAAATCAATTGCTAAAGTTATAAAAAAAAAAAAAAAAAAAAAAAAAAAAAAAAAAAAAAAAAAAAAAAAGCAGCCTGCAACACCTAGTGCAGAGAATGAAAGTTTTGCCTTTTCCCCCATCCCCGACTGTACGCTCTCACCACTTTCTGTGCATCAGCTTTGGTGTATGACTAGCACCACAATAAACTCACACAGGTAACTAAGTTGGAAGCAAAAATCTAAAGGTAACAAAGGTAAACAAACTGAATCAAATCAGCTCTCAGAGAAAGGCAGAAGAGTGACAAAGCTGTTGCAGAGGGCATGGAGGAAATGAGACCACCCCTTCGAGCCACAGCGAGCCATTAGATCAGATCAGCAATTGCAGACGAAATTGCACCTCTGAATCAGAGCCACCTAATGTATTTTTCTGACTTTTAGAGGCTGAGCAGAAAGTGAGTGTTAGTAATTACATGCTGTAAAGGCCAGCTCTGTAAAAGCCTGCTATGGGCTTACTCTCACACACTTATTTGTTCCATTAGGAGCTATTTAGATAATGATTTTGCCAACTAATTATCCATGGCATTGTATATTTGATACGTACTTAAAAGATATCATTAAAAATACGCTACCATATAGGGAAAATGCTAAGGTCACAAATGTATTGGCCACGTAAGTAGAACAAGCATTAAATATAGCTGTTTAAAAATATTTTTCTGAATATTAATCTGCTGAAGAGTTTTACTAACTCCAAGAACCAAAGCGCATAGGCATATTTCTTAATATCAGGATCCATTTTAAAATATCTGAGAAGTTGCTCAGCTCCAGCTACATCTATTTTATAGTCTTTAAGAAAAATAAGGTCCATATTCCACAATTTTAAACATACTTCAATAGAAAACGTCTCTTCAGAATGACAATTTGCACTTGAAAAGGATTTTTAAAAGCAGCAGTAGTCACAGACGGGTTCTCTTAATCTGACTAAGAAGAAAAATGGCCACCATAAACCTGAAAACATCAAATATTCATTGTTTTCTGCAGAACTACTATAGCAATTTCCCTTCTCTTTCTTACTGAAATACAAACATTATCTTGGAACAATAATGTTCAGAGTATTCTGTAAGACAATAAAAAGCAAAATAATGTGTTTCAACTTTCTTATGATCCAATATTCCTTTTTTTTTTTTTTTTTTGGAGGTAAAAAAATATTCTATATGATGTTGGGTACAAAACATAACAAAGGGTTCGCGGAGACAGAGGAACTATGGAACAGGAGAAAGAGACAAGAAAATACTGAAAGCACTGTCTGAGGGGATGCATCTGTGCATCGGTAACAAATTTATCCACAGAAAGTTCTTGCAGTGAGCTCCATGAGGCATGAACTTTTATCTGTGGATGGCTCCACAGTGACTAGCTTCAAAATAAGTGTTTAACAGACAATAATCTGCTCAGTTCTGCTGTTGATATCACCTCAGACAAGACACTACCAAGCAGGAAAACCCATGTGAGGGAATAGTTCTCCAATAGATATTATTACAGATAAATTCCACAAAATGGTTGTTCTGATAATTGAGACTGCTGCTATTGAGTTTTCTAAAAACATTATTGCCAGAGATTTTTATTAGCAATAATTATTTTTACTCATTATTAGATTTACTGCACAGTTTATTAAATTTATTGTGCAATTATTGAAAGTTCAAAATAAAGGGCATTACTATTCTACAATATTTCCAGACTAAAGGACAGTTACAACATAGCCAAAAAGTGTTCTGATGTATTATTTATTTTTCATGACTTTTATCCTCACTTTACTTCAGCCATTTCTGCAGAGCAAAATGAGAAATGAGAAATGCATGGGGAGGACTAAACAGGTGGTGCCTAGAAAAGATCTGCTGATTTCATATATAAAGAAGAAGCAACAGATAGAAAAGAGGATCAGCAAAAAAAAAGGCAAATCAGGAAAGCTTGTATCTTTCATAAACTGGAACAATTTACTTAGTCTTTTCCTCCCTCTCCTCCTCTTGCATGGAAAGGAATCAGGATAGAAAATAAAGCCTATTGTCCTTTTAGCTTGGTTTGTATTTTTATCTTAACCTAGAAACAACCCAAAATCTTCAAAAGTATTCAGATACCATACTGAAACTCTTTATTTCCCCAAAAGGCTTTTAACTTTATTTCTTACAGAAATCAGTAGAATTAAGGATTTGGCGCTGCATAATTCAATCTGGAACTTCACTCCTCCTGGCCACAAAGATGCCTAAACCTTAGTACATCTCACAGATGGATTAAATTATTTTTATGTTACATTAAACACTAGAAACTAAACAGTGCTGTCCAGTAGGATATGGAGCTTAAGAGTACTTCTTTTTTGGCTGAACCCTGAATGAGGAAATTTGAGCTTTTTTCCACAGAGCTATTCACATTCATAGGGAGAGTAAGCAGTATCTTCTAGAGATGAAGGTTTCCGGAAGATGAAGCCTTTATTCCTTCTGGCTAAGAAAGTAATTGACTTTAGGATTGTCCGTATCCTGGACAATTTATTGGCTGCTTTAAGGAAAAGAGTCCCCTTCTTAAAGGAAAGTGCTGTAGTCATAAAATCATAGAATCCTTAAAGTTGGAAGGGACCTTTAGAGGATCCTGAATCAGTAATCCTGAGTACCAGAGGCAGCAACTTGCTGCTCCAAGCAAGCAGCAATCCCCAGAGTAAGCCAGTCCCCAAAGAAGAACAGGATTTAAAAAAAAAAAAAAAGCCTGTTTCTCAGTATTTCCCATGGGCTAGCTCTAGCTGATTGTACAGTGAGGGACCACTAAGGTGTCACATCCCAACCACTCAAGCTAGTGAATATAGAAATAACTGTAGTAGCAGAATGGTGCAGTTCACACGCGTGTGAACTGCCCAAACACACGCCTGCTTGTGCACAGCTGCAGACTGACTGTATTTAGGTAGCAGCTGTACCCCAGCCAGGCTCGGTGCAGTAACTCTCCCTTCCAAGCAGCAGCTGTCCTTGTTCAATTTTACTTTGTCAGGCTCCTTCTGTGAACTTCATTATCTCTTTTGGTGCCTAACAGAGGAAGGATCTGTGGGTAAGGTAGCTGTGCCTTCACTTGGGTTACCCTGCAGTCATGAGAACATGACTTTTGTCCGACCAACCCAAATATCCAGGTAGCCATGCACTTTTCAATGGCTGTCAGGCTTACGCTTAATGAAGAGCTTAAGAAGAGGACAGTTACAGAGTATCTTTCAACCATCTGAGGCTAAAGGGCTTCCTCAAAAGACCTCGATTCAGGAATGCGTGAGATAATCCTGAAAACCTGGCTGCAACAAAGGTGTGGAAGAAGCAGCAAAAATGTCCATATCTTTAGTATTAGATTTGAATGAGTGAGCTGCTGAATAGGAAGTTATGAGATGCTAGCAGACGTAAATGGGAGACCTGGGGTGTTCAGCAGGTTGGCAAACTGAGTTGCTATAGTTTAGGTCAGTGAGCTTTGCAGTTGACACCATAGGGTCAGTATTACATGTTCACAACTTTTTCTCTTGTGCATGCAGAAAATTGGTCAAGTTCATTTAAGACCCATCAGCTGTCCTGCTGCATAGTCAAGGTACAGGTAAATTGTAGCAGTGACATTTTAGCCACTGTCTGTCTTAAAGATTTTTAGATAAAGATGAAGATACTTACTTCAGTTAAGAGTAGATGTTTAACTCATTCAGGCTAAGGAGTGAAGTATTTTGGGACTAACCCATATCAAAAATATTTTCATCCACCCTGTCACTCTTTGGCATATGTTTTTCCTTGCATGTTCCTTAGAACAGATCACAAATATGGGAAGTGAGAGGGAACAATTCTAGTTGATATTTACTGTAATGCCAAGTACCACTTGAAGTTACAGTGAGGAATACTGTGATTTCTACTGAGTATCACAGCTAGGAATATGCTGAAATTCACTCCTGGATACTGATACTTTCCCCAGTCTTAGCTCAGCTTCTGAAAAATGAATAATCAGAACTGTAAGGAAACATCTGTGCTACCATCCTTTTAACTTCTAACTCCTGCAAACAAAATGGAATGAGATACACTGATAATGAAAAGCGAGTATGTTACTGTTACGCAACATCTGCAGGTTATAAAGGAAAACTATATGCAATCATATGTTTAGGATTCACTTTTCTTTTTGTTGCATTTATGTAATAAACAAGGAATACATTTTAAGTACCACCTCATTCACTTCTAACTGCATCTCTATGGAGAGTTCAGCTTTCCATTTTTTCCTCTTCTGGCAGAAAGCTTACAGTCCCTTGAAGGAATTCTGCCCCTGTCTCACAAAGAACTTATTCCCTATTAATACTTAAACAATCTAGCTGAGTGAAATGCTTCAACTATTTTATTAAAAAAGACCAAAACCCAAATACTCACAATCAAAGAGCTTCACTATCTTCTGAGGAAAGGTCAGAAAAGTAGCCCCAAAAGAGAAAATGCAGCATTTCTCCACAAGTGTATTTTCTGATTCTGGATGTACTGTTGATTCTGGATTTCCATGATGGCCTGTATATTTGTAACTGGTACAGGAAAGGACTTTTTTTTTTTTTTTTTTTTTCCTCAGCACTAACAAAACTATAACCTTGACAGTCACCCAGGAATCATTTAACCAGTTTTAGGGAGGAGTCATAGATTCTTCAAGAAAATTTCAGTAGAAAGAGACACCAAGGGTGACACAGTTTTATGACCTGCATTTTACTGACTGCAGAGAAGTGTCAGTTATCACTGACACTTAGGATATATGATTTTGTGTGTAGGATGTGTATATCTCTTCCTGTGTGCTTTCAAAAAAGAACATTAGAATGATTTTACTGTAGATAAAGCTGAAAGACAGCAGTTCCATGAATCAGACCATGTTTATGGAGAAGTCACTCCTATCAGTGTGCGTCTTCCCACATGGGCCCAACTTTCATATAGTGTGCACACATGTATGCATATTTATTTTAATAAAAATGTTCCATGCAGTGAATTCTCCTATTTGAATTCTTCATCCTCAGTCACTACTTGTGATTATTGTAAACCACAGTGACATATTTAATTATCTGGATATTCTTAAATAATAACTATTTATGCTTCACAAAAAAGCAACCGCATACACTGCTGACACATAACTGAAACTCATTTATAAGTATAACAAGAATTCCTTCTCTTTCTGATGCACAAGAACTTCAGAAAAGCTAAAATTTCTCTTCAAAGATCTGAATTCTGAACAGATATAAATACTTTAATGTTCAGTGAAAGAAGGCACCTAGGTTAAAATGGCATAGGACTTATTGTTGTGTTAGCTAATCTAGCAAAGGTAAAAGTCAAAAATTTTAGGTACTTAATGAATGGCTGAAAAACAAATTAATGTTAATGTAATCAAACAGGGAAGGAGTTTGAAAGACTCACTAAATTGACTTTCTTTGCTTATGGATGGATACATATGGTTCTGATATCTAGGGAAGCTGATGGGTGCCTCCCATACCTAACATCTTTTCAAGTGCTATTTTCTCTACCAATTCAATTCTAAGCAAATAATATAGTGACATAACAATCTATGTGGATCAAGTGAGCTTCTTGGCAAAGGAATGAGGCAAGATCTGGTTTCTGTGAAAGTTACTGGGGACTTTTGGTAGTAACATCCCTGTCATTTTAAGAGACTGCTCCATTTGTGTGGATAGCACAGAAAGCTGCTGTGACTGGCATTATGTGGGAAAATAAAAGTCAACACACCAGGGTGCTCTAATAAGCCAGTTTAATGGGACAGTACCACTACACCAACCATCACACACACGATTTTTTTTGTAGAACTGGCCCTTCTAGTCAGAACTTGTTGGAAATATTGAATTATATCTTCATGTTCAGACAACTGAAAATGAGTTTCATATCTCTGGAACTCACAGAAAAATGTAAATGAAGTCATCAAGCTCAGTCTTTGAGTGAGGATATTCAAATACAAAGGTGAACTGAACTTAATGTTCATTAGAATGGGAAGGCAATATTAAATGAAAAAAAATAGAGGAATATATTATCTTATTTGGCTTTCATATTACAGGTTATAAGCAATGTTTTATTCTATATTTATTTTTATTCTAATGATGAGGAAGGAGGAGAGATTGTAGGAACTAGAAAACAAACCACAAATTAAAAAGGGAAATATATCTGAATATAGACGAGACAAATCTGTAACAACAAGAGACAGTATCCTAGCCTAATTTATTTCCAAAAACAATCGCATGTTTGGATCAGCAATATAATCTAAACAGTTTATTAGAATATGTATCTCTTTTCTGCAGGTTGCTTTATCAAACTACTTCATATAGTGTTTTCTGGAGCAATTTATGTTTAGATGTGTTTTGACTAGATATTACTAGAAAAATTGATAGGAGGAAGAGATAATTTATCGTCAAAGTATTAAGGATATAATCTCTATTCTTATTTCATTAATATAAAAAGCTTAAGTTAGAAGTATCACCATGAAATGTAGATAATTCTTAAGCTGAGAAACAATGCATGTGAATCTGTAATTGCTCTTCTATTACACAGTGTTTTTCAATTTAAGAGCTGACAAATTACGATGCTTTTAAACCAATACAGTACAGTTAATGAAAGCTTTGTTATCAAAAAGTTGCAAAGACTTGAAACATAACTTTAAAGAGTGATATTTCTTCAGGCAACTTAGAATGGAAGCTCTATTGCTAATGTTCATGTGTTCTTAGTAGTGAACATATACATGATACATGTATGAACATAGCTTTAGTTCTGTTGCGGATATTCACGCTAATGTCTATCACCTCTTTACTATATTCTGAAAGATCTCTTTGATTTGGAAACTTGTCAAAGAGTGTTGTAATTTTTTTCCTCACCTCAGAACACACCCTATTACTTCAAATTTTGAGATCTCCCTTTTTACCAGAAGTTTTATGAAGACAATGAAAATGACAATAGCCAGGCTTGACAGTGCAGTTATAGTTGAAATGATCTAATGGCCAATTGTCATTTAAAAGGTCTAGTTTTAGCTTTGTACCATCTCCCTTTCACCAGACCTGACCCATTCTCAGAGAATCAGTGCAGAGTGCATTTTCATTCCTTTCTTGCAAGATTGATTTTTGACTTTTTCAAGTTCCTGGAATAGCTTATTAGAAAGTCACAGAGGCACCAGGGGTAGCTCAAAATTTTGAGGACTTAAATGTGAAAGCATATGCTAAATGACACAAGTTTGATAAAAAAAAAAAAAAAAGAGATTTGAAAATGAAACACATAAAATAAAGGGTGTTACCAATATTGATTCATGAAAGATACTTGAAATCACATTATTTAAGTCAAACATTTGTTGCAACAGCAATGAGAGGATCACAGCTGATGGGAAAAGTGTAACTTGCACAGGAAGTTTTTTCCTTACAACAATGCATGATGGGAATTGTTTCTCAAGGTATGTATTTCTTTGGGTTGTTCCATTGAAACAGCCTTTTTTTTTTTTTTTTAATATGTGGTAGAATGACATGTGTGTTATTGTATCTCTTTCAGGGCTTTATTTTAGTCTTTACTGAGGTTTAAATCCCACTGAGTCATGCAGTTTTGTCTGAGTGAAATCTAGAGAGTAAAATGATCAAAGGACTGTTTAGAATTAATCCATTCTATTTAAAATCCCGTATCAAGTTAGAATTTATCTTTGGTAAGCTCCCTTCTGTGCTTGACACACTCCATGGATGTTTCATTATAACAGTAGCTTCACTCATGTTAGCATATGGAATGAGTCAGGTGGGACAAATAGTCTTGCACAAATTATACAGAGATGGAAATTTTTAGTAATTCCAAGGTTGTTCAGCTGTGTATGCCAACAGTTTGAGATTCCCTTCTTATAACCTGCTTAAATTTAAGAATTGCTTATTACTTCAAAACTAATATAAAATATCTTTTGCTAGGAAGAACCTTTTAGAACATATCCTTACTAAGAGATCATCTAATGTTCAGTATCAAAGGTCACAAAAGATACCCATACAATTCTGTTGAACAAATCAAAAAACAAAATCTAACAGATGAGCTACAATTGTAAGCACAAGTATAGGAATTTGCTGTTTTTCTTTTGCATATCTCATCATACTGATGGAAAGAATTAAGTATCAGATTGAGAACTGCTGGAGCGGTTCTGATGCTAACATTGGAACATAACCTTACAGTCACAAAGTAGTTTTTGAGTATACAAAAATTAAATCCACTCTCACACAAAGATGAGAAAAGAACCCAGCAATACTGGAAGGCTTTGGTGGAATGTGTGCATACATTTTATGAGGGGCCATTTTCCTTTTGCATGCACTTTATAAATAAATTAGATACTGAAAGAGAAAAATAGTGAAAAACATACTTAAAGAAAGGAATGAGGGAAGTCAAGGAAAGAGGTAGGGCAAAAACTTATACTGAAAAGTGTATTATATAAAAATGGAAAGGATACTTTATAAACATCAATGTTTCTCATGAGTTGTTCTTTCTATTTTATATTATTCTCAAGCATCACAAAATTTTCACATCTCTGTCCTCAGATTTATGCTTATGATTACGTATGCTTTAACTCCTTTTCTGGTATATATTATGATACTACCTTAACTCAAGTGCTTTTGGTTAAATGTTTGCAGCCTGACTGGGCTGAAAACCTTAGTTATCTGTTCCCAAATGCAATCTCTTTTTAGAGTCTTCAGACCTGACTCCTCTCAGTACCACCACATGACAGGGCTGGTCCCACCGGAAAAGCCACGCCAAAAAAGCAGTACAGGGCCTAGAACCTAACTCTTGTTTTCAGCCTGAAAGATTAATAAACTGTATAAATGTGTATTATTTACAATTTTGAGGAAAACGTTTTTTAAAACCCAAAATCAATTTGCAAGGAAATTCCCTTAAATTCCCAAGGAAGTCTTTAATTCTTTAATATATAAATAGATTAAAAGTCTTCCAGCTTTCAGTTGAGGTGTATTATATGTTGCTTCTTGCAATATCTGAGATAAACTTTGGTTTTCCCCTTCTAAATAAATCTTAGAGCTGAGTTCATCCCAAGAGTAATTCTCAGAAGCTGTGCCTCAAACATTCTTCAGCTCTTCCAAGTCACATTTCAATGTTATACAGTGACAGTTAGGAAAATTTCAGTTCTCTGAAGAGCTACTCCAAATTAAGCCCCTTTCTTCAAAAGAAAGAGCTCCTTGATATAAACTATTAATATTTTAGAAATTTCCAATGTGAAGTGTGATTTTTGTGCTCACTCTTCTTTTAAACCTTAAAGATCCAAAATTGTTACTGTCCTCTAAAAAAGGTTCTGCTAAAGCACTTAACAAAAATGCTGTTGTAACGCTTTTATTTTACACTAATATGGAGCGGGAAAGAAAAATGCAGTCATTCTACTTTCTTAAGTGATTATCATTTATTTCTTTGTCTGAAGATGAAAAGCTTCCTGGAAGATTTGTTCCCCTGCTATTAACATATGACTTCAGAATGAGATCAGATATGTAAATGACCAGAAACTGATTTTTAGTAGAATATTAACAAGGGATCTAATATACTTTCCTAAGACTTATTTTCATAGCAACATTTCTATTCAACAACATATCACACTCGCAGTCTCCCTGTCTGTCAAAAGACTACATCGTTAGTGCTTAAATGCATTCTGGATTATTTCCTAGCCATGGCTAAACCAGCCAGTGAGAAATAAACTTTCCAGAAACTACCAGGCAAATGGTGACGTCAGACTTGGTGTAAAACACAGAGGCTTCCTGACTGTCTTGCACCTTGAGGTTTCTCTAATTCTCCAGAGGAGCATGTGGTGGAGCAAAGCCATTTGCCCAGAACAGTGAGACCCACCAGATGCAGTGGGCAAAGAGCTGCCTTCCTGGCTGCCACCAGCCAGGTCCAGCACAAGCTTTGGGAATGTGCTGCCCCACGCTTGCCCACAGGCTGCATCCACCCTACCATCAGAAAGAGGCAGGAAACAGACCATAAAGAGATCCTTTTCAAATACATTTTTCACTTTCAGACTCTTCAAAACAAGTTTAAATTCTTGTGTTTTTTTTTTCCCCCCCATTTTCTTTTCCTTTCTGCAATGCCATATTTAGTTGAAAGAGGAAGATTTCCTAAAGAAGCACATGCTGACCTATTGACAAATTTTGAAGGAAGTTAGGCACTCTACTGCTTTTGCTGATGATTCAAAGCATTTTGCCACACAGCCTTTGCTGTTGGGCTTTCTTGGATTAAGCCTGTTATTTCCTTGAAATGTATCTTCGGATACTGTAATGATCTATAAAAGCACTATTTGCAATTTGACTGAGTAACATGTAAGAAAATCTATCTTACAGACATGTCAGGACAGTTTGCATTTGTCAGAGCTTAATTCTCATTATAATTTCCCTTACAAATATGCCTATGTAGTGGGATAAAGCCAGGTTTAAACAAGCCTGATTATGCTCTCATGTATGACCAGGTTTGACCTGGAACTGTATTAAGGCTACATTGCAGCTGAACTGATAAGGCAGAGGAAAGATGGGAAAGAATTATAACAGAAGATGCATGATTACAGAATGTACTTACAAAACTAACAAGCGTGGTCCGTTTTGGATAATGCCCAAGAAGAAGAACTCTGCTGCAGGCCAATACTTTGAAAATATTTTGTAAGTTTGGTAAATAGCTCCCAGTTATAGAATTGTATGGAAAGAAAAGGGATATTTATATATAGGTATGTATGTATGTTTATTACATGCGCAGAAAGAGAGAAACACAGACATATATTTAAATAAGTGTAATATATTTACCAGTATTTTTAAATAAGTGTAAATATGCATGTATCAACTGGGCCTGGAAATAGACATTTCTCCCTTTTACCTGGGCTTGAAACACACCGTATCTGGTATAACCTATATCTGTCTCTCAAAATTTCATCATGGAAAAAAATTTCTACTGTAAACAAAATGCTTCTTTAAGACTTTTTAAAGTGTTTTAAAGGAGATTAGGCAGCAAAGAACCTTAATTTCTAAGAAAATATTTTGCTAAAATGATAGTAATTAAAAAATAGTTTTGTCCTAAAAGCTTAGTTTGTAATCTAGTGTGTACAATTACACTTTGTAATTATACATGTAGGAATAAGGGCATACCATGGTGTTAATGTACTGAATTAATCATAATGTAGTAAATAGTTGCTGTGTCAATCCTTCCTTAAAGACAAGTCTTGGATACTACAGAGTATTCTTTTGTTGTCAAAGAAGAGTAGAATGTAGGTATGTGATATTTGAATGAGGCTTCTGAACTGATACAATATTTTTGTTTTGAAGAAGGGCACCTTGAAGCCGTTTGAAGTGTACCAGTTTTGAATAGGTACAGTTTGTGGCAGCTTTTAATAGCTTCAGCCGTTCCAGGCTCAGAAGATGATGCTATTCAATCGAGGAATACAAAAGCATTTCAGCTGTTCATAAAGCCAGAAGCAAAGCTTTTGATGTTGAGTACCTCTACAGACCAGGGAAGCGGCAATCTATATGGTATGTTCCCACTGGAATATGGCCTCTTTCGCCCTCCTTAAACCACGGTGTGGTGTCTGCAGGTGTTCTTGCTTCTTATCAGAACAGGGCTGCATTTCATTTCATGAGTGGGGGAAGAATTCACCATAATAGTTTATGCATCAATTTATTTCACATCCATATATTCCTTTGCCTGTAAAAACAACTACAGAGATGTATATTTTAACATATACATTAGTGTCTTGTAAGCTGCATAGATGACTGTGTTTACACATCGATGGACACTCATTGCGCTGGCAGCAGCAGCTCAGCACCCCAGAGCAGAAGGAAGGCCAGCACAGCGGCTGCTGATGCAGACAGAGGCCTGCTACAAGAACTTCCACAAAACTACAAAAAACTCACAGCCGATCCTAATTTGGAAGCAAAACAGAGGCGTCTGAGAGTCAAAGTAGTACATCTGCTAAAGCGTATTTTTGAACATGGCCACTGAGCGATATTTTAGTGGAAAATGAAAGAAACGACACAGTAGAAAAGAAAAATCTAATAATTCTGTATGGTGTCAGATTTCTTCCTAACTATATGGTAAAAAGTTGGTTTATGGCCTGAAGCATGAATATTCTCTCATATACAGTTCTGCACATCAGATGTAAGAAGAAATAGTCTAGTTACCTGCACACTGACAAACTCTTCATGGGTCCCTCTGATTATTCAGATTAGTTACTGAGCCAAGTTCAAATTTCAGAGTGTGTCTTTTCCCGGTAGGCCCGCTAGACCTACAAAGCCTAAGACAGAGCTGCAGCACCTCCCTCTGAAGTCCATGAAAATCACTCCAGAAACAAAGGGCTTAGGTAGTAGCAGAATGGTAGGAAAATGTCTTTTATCGCATCTGAGAAATTGTATTTTTCTGGAATACTGTGCACTGGAGCTTGTGAGAACGGGAAGGCAAGCAGAAGACAGATTTTTAAAGGAGAATACATGCTGGCAAAGACACTGTGCACAAGCAACGACTGTCTTTACAGAAGTAGAAAAATCAGGTTGCTAGTCCATGGATGTCCCCATAGCCTGCTTTTCTTTCCTTGGTTACCACAACTGCTTGCATGGTGGTTCATTTTCTCTCCCTCGAGACTGTGTTACTGCCAGACGAACAATTACTTTATTTACTGGGTTTCCTTCATGCCCATTATGCCTGTTACTCTGTCTCCTGGCGTACAGTTTTCTGCCAACCACAGCAGGAGAGAGGAACACTCGAAACTTGTGAAACTGTGCTGCTCCTTAGCTGACACACACACACACCCAAAAAAAAAAAGAAGTCCATAAGCAGGAGAAAACAAAAATCAATGCTAAGACACAACAGCTATTTAAACACAGTAGCATAGTAGCATATGCCAGGAAAATAAAACAATAAACAAACCAGGTGCCAGGAGCTTGTGCCTCTCTATTAGCAAAGGAGCTAATGTGCATCACAATAACTGCTGAATCCCTCCCCATTGTCTTTTAAGGAAGACGCGAACAAAAGTAGCTTTATATCCCTCAAGCACAACAGGGAGAGAAATAATAGCAGCTTCTAATCATTCACTCTTCAAGAGACCAGACTGCTGAACTGGCCATTGGGAGGGCTAGAAAGGTGGAAGGACTAAGAAAGGAAGATAAAAAGTTAAATCCTCTAAAAAAAAAAAAAAAAAAA
>VZSV01000027.1:4021518-4039600 GCA_013398735.1 Nothocercus julius | reverse complement strand
TGGACTAGGTGATCTCTAGTTGTCCCTTCCAACCTCAACCAGTCTGTGATTCTGTGAGTCTGTGATTTATCAAAATATATTCATAACACGACTGGCAAGTACTTCTGTAGCAGTCTGCCTAAGCTGTTGCATGTATTTTCAGCTGAAAACTATGATTTTCTGACAATTTGCTGAAAGAAGTAAATATATCTAAATTGCTGAATCTAAAATACACATTTGAAAGTTTCTACTGTTGTTTTCATAATCAGAAACAGATGTTTTAGAAATTGACTATGTAGATAAATATAAAAACAATGCATCTATTTTCCTTTCTAAGATGTGAAGTTGAAGTACAATAGTAGTAGACTGGATATACAACAGTATTAGGATAACTTCTGAGTGTGTAGCCAGGAAGCAGCATCATGCGCAAACCCAAGTTCAAGTTCTTTTAAATCAGAGCCACTTAAGCACATCCTACCAGTAATCTTGTTTTTCCTTTCCTCCTTCAAACCATTCCATTTGTCTGCAAGAGCACGCTAGACCATTTGTCTTTAACGAGGTTGCCAGTCTGCAGTATTTTCTTTGTTACTTCTTGTTGCTCGATGTAAGATGCTATATGGTGCCATTACTCTGGACACATAGGTAGGTAAAGGAACTTGCACTCTGAATCCGCTGAGCAGACCATCATTTTCCTTCCTCACGTGCACTGTAGCCTTTTACCCACCTATTTCGCAGATCAAGGATCTTCCAGAATCAGTGGATACCCTTTAAAATTCTCTTAACAGGCTGTAATGATTTGAAAATTAAGTAGCAAGGCACAGAGAGACTATGTTATTTACAGAAGGTGCCACACAGAGAGGGTTTGTGCATCGCACAGCCAGAGCTTAGGTCTTTACATTTCACCCGCAGGCAGAATCTTTCTGGGTAAGCCCTCCCTGATGAAACAGAGCAGGAGAACAGCCCTTCAGGGGGACTGGTGGGCCAGCTGGTCACACTGGGTGAAGTACAGGCAGGTGCTTTGGTGAAGAGAGTTTCCCTCCCCCTTACTTCCCAAAATAATTAGCCACAGAATCAGTTTTGTTATCTTGGGCAATCAGTTGTCACAGAATCATAGAGCAAAAAGAGCCTGTACAAATGCATGGAGGCAGAGAAGGCTGTTTAAGCATCTGAGGAAAACATCTTCAAAATGTGGGAAGCTTGATTAATCAGAGAACAACCAAACTGAGGTAACCAGGTCTCTGCAAAAGGGTAGCAATGGTCAGAGTACAGCCACTTAGCAGTTCCAGAGCAAGGAGTAAGCTTTGTGGATCCAGAGGAAGCAGTGTACTTTTACAGGTGCTTTAAAATCCCTAGTGATGAGAGCAGGATTAGTTATGCATCCTAAGCCTGAGTATTAGTGTATATTCCCTATATTCATCCTGCTGTCCTTATTTCAAATTCTCTCAGATCAGAAAGGTAGAAACCCAAACCCAAAAGTAAGGGTCCCTAAAAATGTGCATTATGATTGTACTCAAATGACAGAGATACTTGTCTGGAAGGGAGTAAGGATTGTTGCAAATCTTAATTGGATGGGACCATTCACGAAAAGATAACATTTGTCCTTGCTATGCTCTTGGTTTTGATAAAATAAGGCTAAAACTCAATTATGCAATCTGCAAAAAATCTGCAAATTTTTTCATATTCAAGAACAACTCTGCTGTCCCACCAATGGAACAGGATCACAACTCTGTCCAGTGGAATCATTCTCCTCAGTCTGAGAGGGAAGTTATTCTTGCTCTCTTCACTGTGTTTAGGGCCACAGTGTCATCAAGAGAATAAAAGGAGGCATTTCTCTCTGCATAAGAGGTACAATACTATAATCTTTACTATTTGTTTGTTAATGATTATCTCTGTCTCCACAAAAGCAAGACATGTGTGTCTTTACACTGTTCCTCCCTCAAAAAATACCCTTTGTCTTCTTCCTCTTTCTTTTCAGTTGGTCTTTTCTCAACATTTGTTGTTTTTTTTCCAAAAAGCAGTAAACATTTTGAAAAGGTCCTCAGCAATTCAGCACAACTTTATGTTGTATAGATAATTATCTATCACATTGTAAAGTAGATACACTGTCACTATTTTCATTCCGCTTCGTAAAAATAATCTCGAAACAAATGGGCACACATTCTTAAACAAGTGCCTCTGGAGGGAGACACAGCCCGAAAAGTAGCTTGTGCCTGATACAGAAAGAACAGAATTAGTGTGTTCTAAAAAATCTAGGAATATCTATTTTAAAATGTGTACCGAATATGCACAATAGTCTCATCTTGTGAGATAAGGCTAGAGCTGAATCCTGAGGATCCCTTTAACTCTTCAATTATATAACACATCATAAAAGTATTTTACTGTTTTGAGTCATTTAAATGCTCCATTTAAAATTGGGAAAAAAGAAAAAAAAATGTTTTCTTCATTTCAACACTTTTGATAACTAGTATGATTAACAAGAGTCACAGTAACTCATAAATCTTGCAAAATCTTTTTCTTCCTGAGATTGCTAAAGTATTCTTAAGTGTTCATGTGAGCATTAAATTGCTCAAGGTTAATCATCTGCATTTTAATGTTAACACACCACCCTAAGCTACAAGAGCCTTAAAACTGCATTAGAGAATATCATGTTATATGAAGAGATAGAGATTAAAAAAAAAAAAAAAAAAAAAAAAAAAAGAAGAAGAAGAAATAGGCACAGCTGATTTAATGCAAGGAGCAGAATTTCACTACAGGCTGAGAATTGCAATAAATGCTAGCTAGGAATAAATCCAGAGGAGAAATCTATAACTGGTATATTAAGTTTTAATGTGAAATATAGGATCCAAATCTGCTTTCACAGAAATCAATAAAAATTCTTTCTTATGTATCTTCAGATACAGGATACAGGATAGTAGTTTTACCTAGTTAATGTATAACAACAACAAAACTCTACTTAAAAACCAACAAACAAACAACAAAAAACAGAGCCTCCCCTTCCCCCCCCCCATCACTGTATTTCTACCTTTTTGTATAGATCTTGAGCATTTAAATGTAAATATTTCACAGCTTGTACAATTATCCTGGTCTAATTAGAGGGAATAAAGACTTCTTGAGTTGCTTTCCAACCAACTATTCAATACGTGAGCAAACCATCAACTCATGCGTCAACATCACTATGTCCTCTACTTTGTCTTTAGTACTTTTGTAATAATTTCTTTCATTAAATTTGGTTTTGTGAATCATGAGCCTCAAGCTGATGCTTTTATAGAATTATCTATTGCAGTCCCAAAATTTTGCTCTTGAGAGGCAATGATCAGCTCAAAGCTCATCCTTTTATATGTGAGGTGAAGATTGTCATTCTCCACGTGCATTACGTTATATTTAACTGCACTATACTTTATCTGCCATTTCACACTTCTTATAACTGAACTGAGGCTAACAGAATTATAATATACATAGCTATAGTATAACTGCTGCACCTATGCTGCCTATATATAACCAAACCTGCCTTTTACAGAAACAAATCCAGCAGTCAGCAATCCATGTTTCATGTGCTTTGGTGGTACATTATGTTCTCCTCATACTGTAGGTTTCTCTTGGATTGAAGTTCTTTCTGCTATCTTTAAGAGTACAATGACAATAAAAGAATAAGTAAATAACCCCCCCACCACACACACACACACACCTTCATTTCTGTTTACCATTTCCTTCCATTAGATCTTATAAAATTTGATAAATCACTCTATATGATATCAGCCTCCTACTGGCTACAAAGCCAAGGGTTTAGGTTCATCTGCTATGTACCTTAGCATATATGCTTTAAAAATCTTCCTAGGCACGTATGAAGATTACCAAGCATTCTCATAAATTTTGGATCATGAAACGGTGCTTCACTACACTTTTTTCTTTTTTGGAAACACCTGTTCATAGATTTCCTAATGTAATTATAGAATTCATATACTATGAATGTACCCATCAATTTCATGTACATATCTTCTTATTTTTCGTTAGGTATTTTATGTTTTGCTGGTCTTAGATTTGCATCAGTAGAAAGGATGTGCTAACTGAGAGTGTGCCAAATAGAGAGATTATAGACTGACAACATTTTCTCCAAAGAGGAAGCCTGAAAAGGAACAGTTCAGAAAGTGAGCTATTGTATTCAAAAGAAGTTATATATTAACATTTTCATGTAAATTCTCAATTTGGGATCGTACCTCTGCAAGAACAATCTCTTCTCTCTATCCTCTTATCTCCTCTCCATGTTCATTCCCACCTAATTTGGCCCATTTTATGTCATTCACTACTCCCACTAATAGAGAGAATAGCAAAATAGGGTTGCATTATCAAAGATGGATAAAGATGTTTCCAAGGCATCTTTCTGTAGCCTGAGCAATAAGATTTCCAGCTTTGTCAGTGCATTAAAGGCAACCCAAATTGTCATGTTAAAGAAAAGGTAGCTTTAAACAAAAGTTAATGGAAAAGTCAGTACATTCTTAACTTATAATGTGACCATCTTTCGAAGCCGGAAAGATAAAGCATACCTGAGAACTCAACTCATTCATCCAGAAAAGGCATTCTTGTACAATAAGGCTGAATTATTTTATGATTCCATATAAAGGTACCCGAGAGAATATTAAGACAAAAACACTGCAGGCAAGAACTTGGTGGGTCATATAATGATTCTTTCACAATAAATACAGTACTCAAAATAGGACTGCAGTCCTACTAGCCAGCATCTTTTTGTCAAAGAATTGAGTTTCCCAAACTCTATGGGTGGCTGAGGTGTGTTTAGTGCAGGATATATGGCAAAGCATATGCTGCTTCATGCTGCTTTCGTTGTGCATTTCAGGCTGCCTGGTTCTAAGGAAAGGAAAGCTTATATAAGTTACACATTCCTGAAAATCACTTTAATTTGCTGTTTTTGAAGGAGCATATTGTGGAAAAGGCCACATTTCCTTAAATAAAACCGTCAATCAGAATGACCATGACTTAAACCCTAGGGATGATGCTGAGATCATATAATATCTGTACTCTAAGTAGAAATTCTACAAGGTATTAGTTTCCAATCAATTTTTAAAGGGATTATGATCACAAGAGCAAGTCAGAGGATTGAAAATAGAGTGAACGCAGATAGTTATATCTAAAGTACATTATAGAGCTTCTTTTAAAGTAAATGAATATTCTGACATCCTCTTTCAAAATAAAGGAATTACGTGCAACAAGTCAGTTCAGACCAGTGGAAGTGATGGTGGAATGGTAAGTAAGTGCTGCATCATTTTATCTGCTATAAGGAAAAGGGATACTGAGTCTTTATTTCCACACATGGTAAAGTAGGAGTAAAATGTCTTTTAGTGAAATGTCTTTTGCAGTGAACTTTGCACATGATGCAATAAGGTCAAAGGGACAGACTTCCCACTATCTCTGTGTAAATATTTAATCAGTTTTTAGTAGAGGGGAAACAAAATATCATTCCACTACCAAAGACTAATTCATCCCCAGCACAAACTCAGTGTAAAAAATTATAAAGCAAAAAGCAGCAGAGAAACAGGTCTATTTAAAAAAAAAAATCAGGAAAAATTAATTCTGACTTTAAAATAGTAAATTTAGTCTGAATCCCATAGTCCCCTGCTTAGAAAGCAAAGACACTTCCCCCCAAAGCTCCATTTATTTTTTCCAGTTGTGGATGGAACACCACTTCCAGGAGTCCAATACATTTAGCAGATAGGAAGCAGAATGTGACAACTCCCTCTGCTTCACAGAGCACCTACAGTGCTACAGATGGTGAATGTGCTGTATGTGAACTGAACTTTTGCCACTTGCTACCACCTACTCTGGACAAACTCACAGTGAAGTTCTCTGTAAAGCTGCTAGTAGACTATGTAGAATGGATTTTGAGTCGGGTCCACTGAGTTCAGAGAATTTTCGTTTTCCTAACTGGCATAATAAGAAGAGTATGAAGCTCAGTACAGAAAGTTATTAGTTTTGATTTGTCACAGAGAAGTAATGTTTGCTTGGGCTTATTGTGTTGTGCTAAAACCTGACAGAAGATCAATTTCTATCTTTGGCTACAAGCGTGAAAGCCTATTAACTCCAGGTTAATGAATTTCTCAGAATTTGAGTAACAAATATGTCTGTTCATGTTCTTTTATTCGTATATACTTCTGCCTGCAGCCTGGACAGAGCAGAAGACCACAGACTTATGAAAGGAATAGCTAGACAAAGCTACAGGGAGCTTTCTCCCGAGCTCCTGGGAAGTTACGAGGAGAGAATAAATGGAGAGACAGACAAATGTTGTCTCTGACTGATCTTCAGTTCTCCTTCCTGCCCACTTTGCAACAACTTCAGTGGTCATCCCTCTCCCAGTCCTGAATTCCAAAGGCTGAACTTGCCACAGAGAACATCCTTTTTTTCCTATTCTGAGGGGTTTCCCATGCAAAGATAACAGGTTCATAGCCTCTGAAAAACATTGCTTTTCAGGAAGGTCACATTCATGAGGGGAAGAAGCAGGTAAAGGCAAACTATAGTCAATTCTCAAATATTTAGAAATAAATTATTCTAGTGCCAGTATCTGTTGATACACCATACTGCTGAACAACACCCTCCAGTCTCCACGGAGATATTCACAAACAGCCAACAGAATAAAGCCCCATATTATTGATGGAGAAAAAAAAAATGTCTGTCAATAAGTTTTACAAGTATGAATTTGCTAAATTAGGCTCTCCCAGAGATATCAACATAGATTTTTTTTTTTTTTGTATCATCTTCCACTAATATGGATAAATGACTATTAATTGTGTGATCAACCCAGAAGATTAAAAAAACAGCCAAGAATAAGGTTGGTATTGCCACAGTTGTGCTGACCAAGATTGCTTTAGTTAGCTAATGTTAAATCTCTGGGCATTTTTCAGCACACTTGCTCCAGCTTGGCAATAAAAGGTTTGGAGCAGGCCCAGTGTACTCACTTGCCAAAGATAGCCACATGAGGCTTCGTAGCTCAATTGTTCCCTGTAGTGAAGAAATTGCATTAAAGAGTTAGTTACAGTGCTGTAATCTCCTCCCTTCACTCTTCCTTCCCCCACAATGTATTGCAACCCTAAAGGCATAAATCATTTTTTGAGATCAGATTATGAAGCATGAATACTAGAATCCTCATTTAGACCATGATCTTAACATGCTGGAGATTACATATAAACAATCTGGTGCCCTAATCACAGAGTGTACCATCAAATAATACATAGGGAGGGAAGAAAGGGGAAAGGACAGTAGAGAAGGGAGGCTGGGAAAGAGACATAAAAGAATCTCAGCAGCTCACTAGCTGTGCAGGAAATGGAGGCCAAAGCCTTATTCTAAAGATCTGCTCGTTAGTCTAGGAGAGCTTTGCAAGTGAGGCTACAGGTCTGAGAATTTCAACAGATCTGTAAGAAAAATTGACTTTAATTTTCTTCTCCCTTTGATCATGTCTGGAAGTACTTGTTATTGCAAGAGTCACACTGAATCTTCTCACTTTAATATAATATAGAATTTACTCTGTGTGTATAAGCATTACTAAATGTGCCTGCACTTTTACTTCTGAAGTTATTTTGTTGTTTCGAAAGCTTTATTTGCATCTCCACTTCAGTATATGAAATCTAGTTTTTCACTTCCTTTCTTGACCTTATCCGACCCCACATACATCAACTGACAGATGAAATCCTCACACACATTCCCTGGGCAAGAAGAGCAGCCTGGCAGTTATTGTGAGAGGAATTCAATATCTATGGAGAATGAAGATTTCAAAAGGATGAATGAGAATTTGTACCTCACATTGCATTCTCTATTAAATAGTAAATTTCCCCAAAATAGAATGACCCTGAATATAAGACCTCTGTTGTGTGCACGCATTTTGACACAGGGAGGAAGCTTATATCTTGCCTCCTCTTTCTACTCCCACCTGCACTCCTCACTCATCTATCTCCTCCTACACATTTCATCCTTCAACCAAGTCTTCCACTTCAGATTTCCTGACCTTTGCTCCCTCCTGTTGTTCTGTCCCAGACCTCTCCCGTGCCTTAAACGGGACAGTATTAAGCTCTTACTCCCAATAACTCTCTGGAAGTATTGTGGAAGAGGTGCTTGCATCATTGTCTAGCATTGGTGCAAACTCCATCAGCTGGCTCCCCTATGTATGAATCCTGAAAATCTTCTCCTATCTTTTTCAGGGAAAAAATAAGGTAGCATTTAAATATAGTATGAGATGATTGTTTTAGGCTCCTCATGAGATCAAATGTAAACAAATGAACAAAAGCCAAATTGAACCAAGCAAGCTTGTCTTGTACTTAGATAAGTAAACTAGAGCAAAGACTGGAATCTGCTGCTGTAGGCACCCCTGAACTTTGACAGGAGAAGTGAAAGAATTCAAAATCAGGTTATTTTTCTGTTGAAAAGGTTTTTCAGCTAGCAGATGAGAGATCAAAGTGTTAGGTGGCTTTTCCATTGCTAAAAGCAATCAATATGTCATTTTGTGTAAGACTGTATAGATAGATACACACATGTGTATATTTCTCTGTGTGTGTGTATATATTTTATATATACATATATATATGTAAACATATGCTCAAGAACACAGACTTTTTCTGACTTGAAAGGAGTACACGGGAGGATGTGTAGGGACTACCATAGCTGTCTTTTAGGTAGAGACCAAGCTTGCATGGCTGGATGTGAACATGAGTATGGCCATGCCTACAAGGCCAGACTGTTGCATTTAGTTCATAATGTTGTACAGTGGCAATTCGCAGCATAGGCTGACATATTAGCTCATGTTTTCTGCTTATAGGGATATCATATACAACGTAAGATATATAGGTTGCCAACCTATCGGTGGAAAATAGGAGAAGTATGTCCTTATCAGAGCAGGTCCATATGGTTGCCCACAGTCTCTGAAGGATAGCTCACAGTGCAGTACTGGTGTCTTAGGAAACTCTAGGGACAGCAACAGAGAAGTGATATCTCAGATTCCAAATTTTAGGCTCAATTAGTGTAACCAAGAGTACAGTATCACTTCCTTTGGTAGAACTAGCCTTAAAGAAACTTGCTGTTGCTGGAGGGGTTTTCACCAAGTCCCTTTGAAAATAGGATTTGGATCTTAAAGAATATGTTTGTAACAATTTTATCCTCTCCTTTTCTATCAGACAGATTTTTTAGACTGCAGTGAGAAATTATCCATCTTTCTTAGTCACAAATGCAGGCTTCAGCTTTCAGCTGTAATAATTTGACAAAGAGATTGGCCTCACTGGAGGGCTGTGGATCTATATTAGCTCAGGATGTAGCTAGTAGCTCTCACATTTGCAGGCTGGAGGTTTGACAGAAACTGTATTCTTCTCTCTGCAGATCTATGCATATTGAGATTGATAATAATGAGAATATTTAGGGTTATTACTATCTCTAAATAATATATCAGCTATGGCTAACAAATAGCTTTACTGTAGTCTAATAGCTCCTTATTATCATAACTGAAATAAATTAGAAGATTGCTAATTCATGTGCTCAAAATGAGCAGCTAAGATGAGAAAGATGAATGAGATTTCCAATTTACCTATTTTGTTGAGGAATAAACAGATATATCATCGCAATTAATGTGTCTGATACTAATTAAAAACAATGTTTGCAATGACCATTTCCAATGTAAAATTACATTGGAGTTGCTCATATGAGACTAGGGAGGCTTTCTAATGTATGAGCTAATTTTTTGCTTTCGTAGCTCTTCTCTCCTCCTCCTCCTTTACTTTTATGATTCCTATCATCATTACCATTAGCTCTGTCCCATGTAGCATTACTTTATACAGCACAAGGACTTATTTTTAAAAACACTTTTTGTATAATGTTCTATCCCAAATTACATAGTAATTTAACTTAATAATTGCAAAACCTACCTAGCATGTATGAAGGAAAATAGTGTATTAAGTATTTTCTGCAGCTGAATAAATGAGTAGGAGCATTAGGACGGACAGTGGGGTGGGGAAGGGGGGATTAACTAAAGGCGCAAGTTAAGTAGATTAAAGGTAGCTGCATAACATATTATAAAAATAAAATATCCAGTGTGGGAGCAGGTCTTTAGCAAGTGTGATATGACATCAGATGAATTATAAGCCATTGTGCAAGCTGAGGGTTTGCTACACCTGAATTTGTATAGTTTAGACTACCTTCTGTACCACAAAGCCTTCAGTTCAGCCTGTTCAGTGGTCGATTTGCAGGTCTGTGGTGTCAGGGAACAGTGAACTGAAGATTAGCAGACCTGTTCAGTATGGAATATTTTCTTAAATAACATTAGCCCTACTTAGAATTCTGATTTTCTTGGAAGAAGATGTCAGGAGCAGAAAAGCAAAAAGAGGATTGGAGGTGATCTCTTCTGGGAAGAAGGGAATGCTATTGAAATCTCACAGAAACATCAAGGAGGGAAGAAAGCAGGCAGTTCCAGGAAGTTTTCTCAAGGCTGATTTTTTTTTCTCATAGAATTCAAAGGCAAACAGCTTTTATCTAGATCCAGTTGTGTCTCAGTTCAACCTGCTGAACTAATTATATTTTAAACAAGACTGATACAAATCATGTGGAAGTTCAGGAGTGTTTTCATTGATTTTAATTGGTTTGGATCAGCTTTCAAAAGCTTAACAGTACTTCCCAGCTGACAAGCAAATGGCTCATTACCCCTCACCAGCCACAGTCCATCTCTGTGTTTAGCATTTTGTTTTTATTTTGCAGTAAAAGATACTTGATATTGACAAGCAAAGCAGAAAGCTCTCATTATACCAGAGACCTAGGGGAGAGGAATCTGCTCTGTACAGCTCTGCCAGTCAGTTTCTTTAGTAGTACATTTAAGAGCTCTGTTAGTTTCCTTGTTGGGTAGAAACTCCACCGAGTAAATCTGAAAGGGGGATACTGTAACATTGTTTGAAATCCCTTAAAAATACAGCTCCAAATTCATTTTCACTTGAGGGTTTGAGAAAACGGTAAACTTGCTCTCAAAAAAAACAAGTTTGAATTCATTGAAGCAGCTCAGAAGACTTATTATTTTTGCTACTTCATATCACACAATTTTGAAATATCAAGGGGAAGAAATAAAAACGCCATTAAAAACTCTCACAGGCTGATTCAGTCATTATTTTTACTTGTCAGATTGGCTAGGCACATAGGATATTAACACTTGGAAGGTGAATCCGAATCTAGTTCAACTTATTTTGCGCTTCAAATGATAAGGTTTGATCAGTAGATAGGGTAGCCAATCACACCTGCCTAAAAGCAGCACTTTCTCCTAGTTAGTCAGCTAGGAGAAATATTTGTAAGTTGATAGGAAAGAAAGTAGCAGTAAGACATAACAGACCAAGAAATAAAATAATAATAATGACACCTCCACATTCCCAGAAAGATCAGGTCCTAGACCTTTAAATACACAGTTCAGAAGGAACAGGCATAGCCGGAAAAGAAACTGATCCTTATAGGTCTGAATTAAAAATATTTAAAGGATCTCAGAAGCAAAGGCAACACAGGTAATGTAATCTTTTTAAGGAATCAACACAAGAAGCCTAGTGACAATGAATTGTTGCTAGTGGTGAATAAGGGTATGGGCATTTACTCTTTCAAGTTTTTTGGAATTCAGGTTTAGCTGGAGCAAGTTCTCCCTTGTTTTCCTAAAAAAGGGACATGTCCTCCTGCTAACAAGGCTCTTTTTCACACTGGATGATTTCTTTCAGTGACAAACCAGGAAACCAGTGTGCATTTAAAAAAAAAAAAAAAANATATATATATATATAATACACATATAAATATAGGACACCAAATCTCTGTGAAGCAATGTGTTTAATATTCAAATGAATAACAACCCTGTCAGGCTGTCAGAAAGACATGAAACACAGTAACCTCAGTCTGTCAGGGTTCTGTCCTCTATTCTGGCCCTTAGATTTATTTATTTATTTTTACATCTCCCCTGCTTTCCTTTCAAACATTCATTTTACTAAAGCTTTCTGATTCTCCAAGTTTTCCAAGTGCTCTCAACTTTGGCTTATATTATCTAGCAGCGTAACTGCTGCCAGAACACTGAACTCCAGCAGTCTGACTGGTGACTGGGATAAATATGGAACTTAATGGTGGATAACTGACTTTGGTGCAGTTTCATCAATCAGACAGTGATAAACTGCCTTCTCTTCTTGCAGGTACTCTTTTTAAGAAAAAAAAAATGCATTGATTTTTTTCATCAGATAGACATATTAACTAGCAAGACATAATGCATTCTTCTGTCTGCATGGGCATTTTGAGTAAGGATTGATTTTTTGGCTCTACAGGAAAACAGTCGCTATTGAGTGGTAAACTGAGGGAGGAGGGAGAGGGCTGTTCTTCTTGCCCTGATGCCAGAGGCCCAGAACTAACACTCAAAGCAAGCAAGCAAGCCAGCCAGACAGACAGAAAACAAGATTTTTTTTTTTTTTTTGTCATAAAATTTTCAATTTATGACCATAGAAATCTGTAATGGAAAACTAGACACATTAGTAAAATTAAAAAAGGAAATACATTTGATTGCTGTAATCATCTATTGATAAGTCTATCTATACAGTAACTGGATAATACGGCCAACTCAGGTCCCTTTCTGGCTGATTGCTAAAGATCCCGTGGCACTTTTCACAATGGCATAGGAGTTATCCTCCCTGTCCTTGCCAAATTCAATCACAAGTGGTAATTTTCTTCTACCTATCTGTTTTATCTGGATAAGACTTGGCTTTTCATTTCCCGTACAAAATTGTTATATAATGTTTCTGTGTGCTATTAAATAGCTGCTGTTTTCCAAGATTGCTGTAGCAGATGAAATAATTTCTGTATTACAGATATGACAAACTGCTACCACAAGCCTTTGAAAGTCCATGGTACTTTGCTGTTTAGGAGTAGATCTATGTAGTGGATTGGCTCCTCAGATGAAAAGTGGAACTATGGTAGGACAATCTTTTTTTTTCCTGTTTCAAATATCCAGCTTAGAAACTTTTCCACTTATAGCAGAATTCAGCCTGCAGAATCATCATCACTTAAGAAGGTGCTTAGACAGAAGGAGGGAAAGAATGACTGTGCTGGAGTTGAACTGCTACCAAACAGTCCAAGCACTATGGGTAGCATGGATCCGCTCTGAAGATTAGTGATTTTGTTCACACATCACCATTTTCACAAAGAAACCAGAAAGGCTATTAGAAATATCCAATATCAGGCATATAGCCCGTATTTGGGCTAAAATATGTTGAAAATTGTAGTATTATCAGGCCTAGGCATGTGACCCCAGGACTTGAAAGCTACCTACAGACATGAGATCCTGAATCAAGTTTATCATATCTTATTTGGGTTGCTATAAGTTAAAAGAAGTTATTTCTAGGTTGGTATTGTAGCATGAATAGAGTGATGGTCATAAGCAATGTTATCATTATGCCATATATGTGTATATGCACAATAGTAGGAAAAAATATTCCCTTCTTTACCAAAAGTCTAAAGTAATTGAATAACAGTTACATTTATTAGCACATTACTAATTAAACTTCAGCAAATGTTCTTTTACTGGGGGGGGGGAAGAGTAAATTATCACTGAGTTTATTCATTGTCATTTTACTAATGCTGAAATAAGTGCTTTCTTGAGATTCATATAAATTATTGGCTAGAATAATTTCTCGAATGGTTCCATACCCTTTTGTTAATAGGAGTGTTACAGAAAGATCAACTGACATTCGTTCTCTGTATTTCCTATTTGATAGATCTCGAGTACAGCTTTCTCCATGGGGTGGAGATTGGGGTGGAGAAAGGTAATTATATATAAGTACATAGGGGAAAGTTAATCTTGGATTTATACTGTGGGATCCTTATAGCTCATTTTGAAGGTTTTTTTTTTTTTTTTTTTTTTTCCTTAAACTCTGGGCAAGATTATTTAGCTGCTTTTTTTGGCTCTGTTTGTTTGGACTCTGCAATAGCTTGATAAGAAGCATTAATGTGTGAAGGTAAACAAGACAAATTTATGCACACAGCCCTTCCTACTTATACTGCTTGCTCTGATATATTGCAGTTATCAACAGAAAAGCATTATGTACCGCACTAATTGGGTCTCTCCTTAGGATCATTATTACTATTAGTGTTGTAGCAACATAGGAAGACAGAGCTATGGAGTCTGTTATGCTAGGCACTGTAGCAATGGTAATGGCTCAGGCAGCCTTTCGGATTTAAGCAGATTTGGATTTAAGCAGAGTCAAATGAATGATGCCGAGAGTGAAGCTGTCACCTTCTTGCAAATGAGACCTAGTTATGTCTGCTACTCTCTGCCTTTAAGACAGACTTCTGTGACTAGTAGTTGTTTTCATTTGAACTCACAGCATCAGAAGCAGCTAAATTTCATGTTCATTTTTGAAGAAATCTATTGACTATGCTTTAAGCATTATCCACACCTTGCTCTAATGTGCATATTATGAGAAAATTAATGCTTGGAACTCACCTGCTCGCCTACAACCTCAGTGCCCACAGTGGCACCTCGAATGGTCTAACTGGCTAAAATCACTTGTGTATTGACATTCTAGTAGATTTATCCCACTTTTAATGTATAAATTATTACTTATTAATTATTTTAATTAAGGTGTTAATTAAAGCACTTTTACACATTGACAGGTAAGATATAAGGAAACAAACAATCTAATGTGATAAGTTACTTAAAAAGCCTAAATTCAAATGTATCTCCAAACCGCATCTCATGTCTAGTTTACATACTTATTTACGAAAAGTAGTAAGGTACTTCAAGATTCTGATGTGTAATTCTGACATAATAGCAACACATAATTGCATAATTATTCAACACTTTTGTCTGTTTTTCTTAGAACATAAGCGTAGAGATAAAAATTAGATCCTTTTATTCTGTAGGAGACGAGTGTTTTTCTTTTTTTTTTTTCCTCCTTTTTTCCCTTTTTAGAGAAAGCTAAAGTTGTTGAAACCCAATTCATGAGACCAAAATTCAAACACTGGTCAGACGGGACAGCTTTTTCATGTTTATACCTGGGAAGCACTGAAGCCATTGATTTTTAAATTTAGGAGTCTTGTCTCTTTTGAGGCATCCTTAAAAGGGTACTAAAATTGCTGGAATTTACTAGGTTATTTTTGTTCTTCTCACTCTCTGCTTAAATTGAAACCTGCTATTTATTTCTAGAAAATTCAGTTTTGGATCTGTGCACAGATCACATTTCATGTCTACATGAAAAAAAAAGCTCTTGTAAATTAGATTTACAAGAATCTAATTCATCATCATATTGAGATTTTTTTCTCAAATAGGTGTTCAATGAAGACCTATTCAAAGAGAGGGAAGGAAATTCTCTAATGTTCATCTCTTCAGAAGAATGATCAGGATTGCTATATAATCTATGCCTATAAACTCAAAAAATACTATTTCATATATAAAACCTGCATTTTACATAACTTCAGCCTGCAGAAGTTTTGGCTGCAAAAGAAGTCCATCACTATCTGCAAGCTCTGTTATGACAGTACCATGGCAGAACAAGTTTCTACAATGCCAGGGCACCACCATCTGGGGAACAGGAGGTGGGGATGGTGAGGGAAAGGCAGGGGAACTCTCGTCCATATCCACTGCCAGACAGATATTCATCCACTCCTTTTGGCCCCAAAGCTCCCACAAAGATGACTGAAATCTCCTGCTACTTTGCTGTTGGCTTTTCAGGCTACACAGATTATTCTGCAAAAGCAACAGCGGAAAACAACCCATCTTTTGAAGCAGAGCATGGGCTAAGGACAAGGTGCAGCTAGATTCAAGGTCTACTGGGTTCAGAGGAGAACACCAGTGACTCTAATGGGCCTTTCCTCAGGCCCATTCTACTAATCATTACCTGTGAAAACTTTTAATAGAAGAGATTATATAAATGTTATGTGATTTTACTTTGAGAAACTAGTCTCTCAACAGAAAGACTGTTTATTTACACCCAGACGCTACTTACACCCATATCTGTTTACTTTCCTGTTCAGTGTTATTTAGCATTCATCCAGGTGCTGGAAGTCTCTTAAACCTGAATCTATTCCTGTTCCTCCCAAGCCCTGAGCAGAGAAACTCATGAACACAGAAATAGATTAAAAGTTAGTTATAAAAAATAAAGTGTTTGTCTTGGGTACAAAGCACATATTTTCTAAAGGCAGGAGAATGAGATTTTTTTTCATTATGATCATTAGTTCACAAGTATTAAAAAAAAAAAAAAAAAAAAAAGTAAAAATAGATAAAGGCCATATACCTTCCTTATCAGGGTTTCAGATCCTTACAGGGATATTTGAAATAATATTACAGAATATAATACAGAAATAGAATTGTACTGCCTCATCTTAATTCTAAAAAAAAAAAGACTTTTTTTTTTAAATGTTGCCCTTTTTAAAAAATATATTGCTCATAGAGAGATTTAATTGTAGGATACCTAACTAAGGCTTCAATCATTATAAATAATACATTAAATTGTTTTATATCATACCTTCTACACTTGGGACTTTTTTTCCTCCCCTACAATTACAAGCACATATTCTCTATAAATAGAGCAAAGTTTTAAAAACAAAGCAAACAAAAGCAAAACATACAAGAAAAAAGAACAGCAAAGAAAGACAAAAACAAGCTTTTTACATGAACTTCTATTAGAGGACTAATTCTATACAGAGAGAATACATCTACAATATATTTTAAACAAAAATGAAAAAATCCAATTTGTCTAAAATAGTCATCATCAGTATTTGTTCCCATACAGAAGTTAACAGATAAAAAACAGACATGAAAATATGACCAAAATGTTATAAGGAAGTGCTAATATATTATTTAAAAAAAGAAAAAGTTTGGGGTATTTACAGAGAAGCGTTCTCAACAGTAGGCCAGTAATTCTTTCTGCAGAATTGTAATGGGGAGTGGTTGCTCTTGCCTCATTAGGAGGCTTTCTAGATGCTCAGAAGACTCTTGTTCTGAGAGTCCAGGAGTTCTGCACTACAAGCATTTTCTCCTAGTAATGTTTTTCTTTTTTAAAATACCAGAACCTTAGATTTCCACACATACACCAGTGTGGTAAATGCAGCAGTTGTCAAGTATTTCCTAGGAATCACAAGATACTTTGCTATGGTTCCACTTAAATAATTCAAGATTATGTTCTGATACTTTCTATAGAAGATCAAGCACAATTACCTGAAGAGTTTGACCCAAGATTAATATCTAACCACTAATAGATACCATTAACCTAGATCTGGAAAGATGAGATAAACTCTTTAGTTTATAGGGAAAGTAAAGCTAGTGACATGTCAGATTAACACTATCTCTTGGCTGGCTTACCTCTCTCAGTTAGCTGTGAGAAATGAAATTATCTCTGACAGAAAAGGCTCATACTTACATGATGTCATGCTTGCAAAACTGTAGATTTGCAAACTAGCTATTTGTCTGAAAGGCAGAAAAAGATTATATTGAGTAAGCTACACCAGGGAGTTTTGTTACTCTCAGGGGCAGCACACTTGAAATTTGTTACTCACGTCAGACAAAGAACGCAGCAAAAGTCAGCAGATCTGAGTTGACACAAGTATGTAGCATAGTTATAGGCTGAATGAATCAGAAATCCTAATTATTTCCTTCAACACACTTTCCCCTCCATTTTTTCTTTTCTATTTTCTTTTTAGTGTTTCAAGTGAAAAAAATTCATAGAATTGGCTTACGTTATTAGTAATAAACTGGAAAATTCCTCTTTATTTGAATAGGTATCAGCCTGACAAATATTTAAAACAATTTGAGAGTAAAGAGAATTTCCCTAGCACATCATGGCCCTTTCCTTTCTCTAATGGGTTCCAAAAGTAGCAGGCTTCAATCAGCATCACTTTCTGAAAAACTCACACGTGAGAATTAGATTTGAGGCAACATGTACTTAGGTACATCACTCTTTCAGAGAAGTGTCTAAATGTCTGGAGGAAGTTAGCCAAACTAGAATACATATATATATATATATATATGTATATATTCATTCTTAAGGCACAAAAGGGCTGAACATACATTAGCATGTATTTAAAAAGCTAAATTGTAAAAATGATAGACTGCTTGATGATGGAATTC
>VZSV01000027.1:3979753-4007776 GCA_013398735.1 Nothocercus julius | reverse complement strand
TTGGGACGCCGCCTGAGGAGGCTCCTCGAGACGGAGAGCCCTCTCCCATCTTTGGGGTGAGTGATGGTTGCACATTCGTACATCAGAGCTAGTGGGCTACCACCCTGCAGTAGAGAATTTCTTGTACTGACATCCCAAACCCGCTTTGTAAATGTTGCACTTGAATAAATCATGCTGTTGGTGAACTCGACTACTTGTTTGAGGGGGTGATTGGACCTACAGTGGGCAGATCATGAATCCGATACTGCCAGAGTCGAGCTTACAGTTGATCACACTATTTGGGAACTCGATTCGCTCCTAGGAAGGCGATCGGACCTACGGTCGGCAGACTGTTCGTGAATCCGATACTGACGGATCTCCTTCCCCTCACCACCACCACGGCTTTCAAACTGCAACAGATTTCTCTTTGAGCAAAGTCAAATTTCTGTGTCTCCTTTGCCAACAATCTGCCCTGCTAGAGAATTTGCTTCCTATAACCAAACTAAGCAAATCTGAAGAACAATCACACTCATCTTTAATATGCCCAGAAAAAAAAAAAAATGCTGCTTTTCATTAAAGCCATAAAAATTGAACTAGTTAACTAGTTTTCCAGGTATAGAATATGCAATTGGTTTCAGCAAATAAAGAACAAATTTGAAAAAAAAATAAAATAAATAAAGAAAACCAAACAAACAAAAAAATGGTTTACCCACTTGGCTTTAGGATTATAGTCAAGGACACTCTAATAAAGTACACATTTCTCTGCTTATGGAACAGCCTTTGAAAGTTGAATAGTGAATGTGTTTTACAAACATGTTCTGGGAGTCTGGAAAGAAATAGGTTTCATTAAAATTGAAGCTCTATGGCTACCTATTCCATTACTAGATCAGAAAGGCTGATATTTTGTATGCATAGATTTTTTTAAATTAGTTTTTTTTTTTTTTTTTTTTTTTAAGCAAACCTTGCAGGTGTAAAAGGGTGTCCTTGGACAAAGTCAGACAGGAATTTCAGCAGAAAGAACCTCATTTGCACTGTGTATAACACTTTTTATTTCTAAATTAGTTGGCTTGCAGAGTACCTTAGTCAGAATTAAATCTGAGGACTCCCACTGTAGATGATAATCTTTTCATCAACTTCAGTCTTTGAATCAGGCTCTTTTTCACTAGCTTAACAGTAGCTCATAAGAAAAAGAGCTGACTGTCACAAAAAAAAGAAAAAAAAAAAAAAGAAAGAAAGAAAAAAAGAAAGGGGATCATTCATTCACTTTTGCAAGGCCTTTTATTTTATTTTCTTTCTTGCTTTCTGTTTTATTTTCCTTCTCTTAGATCCTATGCTGTAGCATTCACATTACCCATTTTAAGCTTGAAACAAAGACACTTGAAAAATGAAATGGGACAGCACAAAACTATTCTTCCTGTAAGTACTGACATAAAACTCTTATGTTCTTGGACTGAAAGATCAAAATCAAATTGCATACAAAATCCAAATAATGAAATATACAGGAATTGCACAAACTGCACACTTTCAAGTACGGGCAAATACTTCCTTATAACTGTACAGAAAAAAAAAGTCATTCTACTTATATTCCAGCTCCAGGCACTTAGTCACCTGAAACATGTTGCCTGAAGACTGGTGACCACTATTTATTCACCATAACTACATACAAACCTTCCCTTTGTTATTCTTCAGAAAGGGCCAAAATGGATCACTGCTCAATAGCAGGAAAGAGATCTCTACAAGCCTGCATTTTTAACCTTTGCAGAGATGGAAGCCTTCAGATTTTACTCTCACATAGATCAAGACTCTGCTATGCTGCCATAGCAAACCAGAATGTAAATGAGAATTAAGCTTCATATTCTAATATGAATTTAGCTATACTTGTCCTTGGAATTAAAGAGACGTTCATATTTTGCTTGAAGGTAGAAACTCAATATAATTTCTTCTCTCATTTGTTTTTCTGAGAGAATGAAGAGAGTAAAAACATAAAACAATGAACTTGAGCTTTCTCTCTGTCCTGAAGATAAAAGAATTTTTTTTAAATACCTGCCACATCTTTGTTCATGTGGAAAAGGACTTTACTATCTAAAAGATGACTGTATATGTTCTGCACACACATAGTCTAAGTCAAAGAAACTTATTAATTTCTGTGGGTTTTAATTAAAATTAGACTATTTCAATCCTAGCTCAACAGGGCTGATAAATGCAAAGCTTCCTGAAACAAGTTTTCAAAAAATTCCTGGTGCAAAGATTGTGATCTTGGAAAATACTGTAATGAAACAATTCCAGTTTTAGAGAGGAAGAAATTTTTGAAGTTAACTTATTAAAGTTTTTCATTCTAACTGTATGAATAGGTAAAAGAAAAAAAAAAATAAGGGGGGGGGTAGTTATTGCTGTCAGCATTGTGTTAATTGCTTTCGTTATTTTTCTTATTAAAAGCAAATTTTCTGTTTAGGAAGTATAGACAGAAATTTACACAATTAGCATATGAATCATGAATTTCATGAGTCATGAATTTCAAAGGCAGAATTCTACCTGTCTTAGCTGAGAACTTATCTAAAATTAGCCAATATAGTTTATCATTCATGCTAGTCATTCTGGATGGCCTTAAAACTGAATAAATTAAAAATAAACTATCTTGCTATCTATGCAAAATCTGAGAAAATAAATAGCTTTTGTATAGTAGTAGAGAAAACTTTTTTTTTTTTTTTTCATCTCTGTTCACTGCCTTTCACAATCTGTGGATTCTTCTTTTAAGCACAGTAACACAAATCACAAATGCTTTTGCCATTTTGTTTTGTATTATTAGCTTATCAGATTTCAGTTACTAAACAGAATTCGGATCATCTGATGAGAAACCAGTGAATGCCTACATCAGTGATATTAGCTGTTCATTAATATAGCAGTCTTCTCAGAAAGATACAGCAGCATGATTTTTTTGTTTAAATAGTATCTTTCACATGAAGTGTAAAATGGCAGAGAACCTGTAGGTATCAAAGTTTCTACAGAATAATTTGCTAAGGACAGAAGGTCTTATGCTTTACTGCAGTAAAGAAAACAAAATAGAAAATAGACGTTTTTGTCTTACTGACAGATTTAAAAAATGGAAAAAAAAAATGATTTAAATATTTACTTATTAAAACAAAGACTGCTTACAATGTCTTGTTCCAGGCACTAAGTTTTCCAAAGTGCCTGGTCCTTATGGAACAATCTCACCAAGTGTCAACATAAGTTAGCTAAAAGCCTAAAGTTTCTTCTAGTAAGAAGCACTGCATAATGCTAACTGTAATTATGCCATGCTAAGCTTCACCTCTGTATATATTTTTTTGTACATTAAAGACAGATCAGTATGATATCAACTCTGCCACCAAACTGGAATAGTTAAAGTAAGCTTTTAATAGTCACAGCAATTCCACAGAAGTCATGATGTGAAATTCATAAGGAAATACAACATGTCTCCTGATATAGGCAAAAGTCAAACTTCTCATTGAGATTTATAGAAATACAATAGTTCAAAGAGATTCAATGTGATAATTTTTAGGTGCAGATTTAGCTCTTGTTGCTGTGTTTTCTATAAAGTAATTCAGGTTTAGCTAAACTGCAATTTAAGATAGTTAAGATAGTTAAATATTTTTCAGGTCATAATAGTCACTTATAGGTATGGATTTTTTTTTATTTTTTTCATGGGGAAAAGAAGTGTCAGTAATCCTGCAGGGATTGCAATTATATTATCTGATAAGAGGAGAAACTCATTCTGATTTCATTTTAATCACTGTCTTCTGAGACAGACTTAGATGGACTTCAGTATATCCACCTACAGTCATTTCTCAGATGTTTCTATTATCCATGCAGATGCTCATTCCTTGTGAATCTCACTGAGCTTTTGTAATTAACTTTCCCTCAGAAGAACAAATTTGATAGACCAATTAAATGGTGGATCTTTTTCCATTTTGAAATATGCTGTGCTTTAATTTCATTGACTATCCTGTATAAAGCAGCATTTGATTTGTCTTCTTTACCCCAGCCTCCTTTAAATGTATGTCACACAAACTTGACTTACCCACCAGTTTCACTACTTGACAAGAATTATTTTTTTCACATAGATTTAAACTGTCTCAAATATGCAATAGTTTTATAAATTCTTATGTCCAATCACATTATGTTTTTTTCCTCCACTTGAACCATTCTTTGGAGACTTTAACTCCTTTAGCTCCTTCTCATCATCCATAAAAAAAGAAGCTGGTACACCATGTGATTATCTTTCATGAACAGTGGGCTCCTAAAAATGCCAGTTTTCCATCAAATTGTTCTGCTCAGTTTCTGCATAAGTAGTTCCATTATTTACATACACGACACACACGACTAAATGAATACTCTCCTCTTAATCAGCAGGCAACAAGGTTGTTCTAATAAAAAAAAGCATCCTTTTTTTGTTTTCTCCTTTTTTCTTTTTTTGATTTTTTTTTTTTTTTTAGATTTAGTACTTAACTACATGACTTTCACACCAGTAGGAACCTTTCTGATATTTAACAGTGAAGAAAATACAAAAGTGGCAGCAGTCAATAAGAGAAACAAAATGTTTATTTGGAAAGTTGAAACAACATAAACTAAACTATTGTATGAGTTATTAAGCATTTTCTTCAAAGATTTGAGGGTTTTACATCTATAACCTATATTTTTCCTCACCTCACTTGGGGCTGTCAAAAGAAGCATATAAATACAAACTGACCAAATACATGTGATCTGACCTCAGATGTATTAGTAAAATTAGATTTCATGGGGATAAGTTCACTTTTAAATGGGAGCTGTCCGTATCTTTTAAGTCAATAAACTCCCTCAGGCTAACACCGCCTCTGCAACTCAGGCTTCAGTTCTTCACTTGAACTTCACAGACAGGCATGTGAATTACTGAACAGATGAATAATGATTATTCACCACAACCATCTTCCCTAAAAAACAGTTGTCTCACTGGACAGGGCATAAATATTAATAAAAGCTGTCATTGCAGGAAGCTGTGGTGAGATCAGAGAAGTGAGAAGTACCCAGAACCTCTGTAGTAGAGCTTGCCTAAGGGAAAATGATACTAGCTTGGCCATGATGAATTTGTATTTCCATATTGAAGGAAGCGAGAAAATCTCTTGATCCAAAAAGAGTCATTTACAAAAGTTATTGAGATTGTCTTGCATAGCGTATCTGCATGGGGGAACCATTTACCTCACCATATCTGACAAACTAGAAGTAAAATGGAGTTTTAAACAAAATGGCTGATGAACGATTCTTTTGTTCGGCAAGTTTGAGAAGAAGGAGGCCTTCCATCTTGAAAAGCCAGGGAATATTTAAATAGCACCTCTAATCATGCACATTATAAGACTAGTTTTAGCACAGCAAGTCACCCATTCAGCATTGTGCACACTGCAGGAGAGGGGCAGCAGCAAGTTCTTCACCATCCCTTTAATCTCCGTGCATCGAATTCACGCTTTGGATCTCAAACAATATAGATCCTTCTCAAGCTCAAATGCAAGTTAGAAATTCTCTCATCTTACCACTATAGTGAATATATCCTTCCCTCTTTCTATCCAATAACGCTTACTAATCCAAGGATAGGCCAAGACATTTTACAGATTTCCCCACAGAAAAATAAATATGACAATACTGATTTGAGTAACTGCTCTATGCTGTTCGAAATGCTTACTTAGAGATACCATTGAAGACATCTAAAATTATAATTAGAAGCCATCAGTAGAAATTTAGCCATCAGAAATTACATCATAATGTAATTTAATTATATAATCATGTAGATTTTTGAGACAGTCTAGTTGTAATACAAGTGTCATGGTCAAGTGTCATGATGAAGGCCATGTATTCCAGGACTCTGAAATTAACTGCTCACTTGGAGTCTCATTTCAATAATTAGTTTCTTACTTAAAGCCAGTTCCTTGCTTAAAGAACTAAAAGAATGTGATTCATATATAAAATTAATCATTATATAGAACCTGTGAAAAAAGCGTTTATAAAACATCATCATTTACATTGTGGGTATCTGTCCAGAACCGAGTTGACCTGTAGGACTATTATCTTCTATGATTACGACAAGCTAATTTCTTCTTCCGACTGTGATCAAGGGAGTGCTTGAACCTACACTGTATTTAGTTGGATTAAACTCTCCTAATCCCATCAGAATTAGATCAGAATTAGGCTCATATAATAATTCAGGTAGGAAGGCATTTCAGGTGGTCTCTAGTCAACCCTTCTGCTCAAAGTAGGATCAATTATGCAGTCAGATCATGTTGTTTGGGGGTTTATTTAGTCATGTCTTGGAAACCTTCAAAGATGGAGTATCATTTGCAGTTTGGAGCAGTTTTTGCTGAGATCTAAGAAGTGAGAATTTTGGATCTCTGCATCTATCATGAAATACTGCAATGGTTCTGTCACAGGGCACCAGGAGACCTGCATTCAATTCACTTAATTGACTGTTATTTTATTACTGTGCTCTGCATTTCAGATTCTTACTTTTTCCAGGTAAGTGTCCTACTTTGTTCAAAAAATTAAATTTTGAAAAAGTGCCGGGACTTAAGTTTCTGATTTCCCAAGTGGCGTATAGATTTCCAGGCTGTTTATATCCTGTTGAAAGCATAAAATGCAGAGAACAACTGTATTGTAACAACTCCAGGTCTGGTTGTGAACAACTAATAGACTGGCTGATATAGTAATCTCCTGGGAAATGGAAGATCCAAGTTTAAATATTCTCTGCCTTATGTGGACCAGATATTTAAATCCATACTCTCTACAATTAGTGAGTGACCAAACCACTGAACTATCAGTGAAAAGAGAGAATCTTATCTGGAACTGAATCTTGCCTTTCTTACACCTGGAATTGTGTGATGGACTTGTTATTTTCATATTACTGTGAATAGATTAATTAAAAAAAAAAAAAAACTAGTCAAAAAGTTTTACAATTAGCCTTAAAATATTTTTCATCTCTAATCAGAGTGTTATGTTGAGATGCACCACCTCTGAGCACATATGGCACTGTCTACTTCCTTTAGGTTTAATTCCACAATTTTTTTAAATACAAATAACTCATTCATAACTCTAAAGAAATAAAGTGAAGAGAAAAGAGAAAACTGTGACCTTACTAGGAACAAAAGAGGATAGCTGGATATTTCTGTTTTCTCTCTTATCCACACTGGTTATAACACTGATCTGCATATGCTGGTTGCTATGTTTGTTTGGAAAGTAAAGGTAAAAAAACCCTATTATATGAGTTGACTAGCTCTACACAGAGGAGGAATTCCAACACAGATGGCATCAGAGAATTATAGGCATTTCTGGTCTTCAGAAATGTACAAGAGTGAAAGTACAGATGAAATGGGCTAATATTAGCAAAGAACAAAAATTATTTCCATAGTAACAAGCAGAACTAAATAGTATGTTCGGCCTTGATAAAAAACAGCTGTAAAATCAGCCTTAATTACCAGTAGGCTATCAGGAAAAGCAGTGAGGAAGAGGCACCATTATTTCTGTGTAGCAATGATTTGACAGAATCATATAAGCCAGAATGCTCTGATATATGTGGATCTGTATTTCAATGGCTCCTACATTTCACCTTCCTTTTAATCTCAGAGTCTTTTGGTAGCTTATATTAATTTTGTGTCCATTACTAAGTTGGGCTTAAGCTTTGATGTGCTGTTCATTCAGCTGTATAATTGTAAGAAATATCCGATATCACTCAGAACGCCGCAGTGTTACTTCCCAGTAATGACACCATGTCAGCTGTGTAGAGTTATTGGAAAATCTGTGATGCTTGCAGTTTTGTTGCAGATGATCCCTCTCCAAGGAATAATATTTCTGTCCTAGCCTTCATTCTGAAAATCCCATAAATTCTTTCATCTTCTTCTAAACACCAGATTACTTTTTATCAGTTGGAATAGCTTTTCTTTACCGGAAGTTCAGATGGAAAGTAGGGGGAAAGGATAACTCTTAGACAAAATAGTTTGGTATGCATGAGAGATACTGTTACAGGATGCTCCAAAATGTAAAAATAATAATAAAAAAAAAAAAAAACTTAAAGAGCATAATATGAGAAACCTTCAGAACCTGAAAAAACACTACAGCAGGAATTAGAGGTTTGCTATAGCCAGCATGCCATTTACTTTACGAACTTAATAACCTTTTGCAATACAAAGAGATTCATGTCTAATAATAAAAAAAATTCACAATGGCCTAGCAAGGTAAAACTATATAGTGATATTGTTTTTCAGAAATAAAGTGTTATTAAAGCGATGATTTATTCAGATTTGGTTTTCATTTAGACAAAATACTTTAATTTTCATCTTATGAAAACAAGAGTCCTCATATACAGGGATAGTGTGCCATAAAAAGCTATCATATAGGAAGAGTTCCAATAAATGCTTCCCTGTGTTTAGGTTGTTATTGTAACATGGCTCAGTACATACATATGAGTTATGAAAAATAGATAAATAATAGAGGAGGAATGAATGAGAACAGCAAAGAAATCAAGTATCACTCATAAAAATTATTTCAAGATCTTAAAAAAAATAGTTATAATTTTAAAACACAATATGCGAGGTCTGAATATTACAGGATCATCAAACTATTCTAATTTATACTACTAACTGTTATCAAATATTCTTTAACTGATCTCAAAAAAGAACATATTTATTAAGTGCATTTTGTATTTAATATTTATTGATATTAATTTCTTTACAGGATATAATTATAGAACGAGTCTCTGGATTGATTGAGGAAATTATATTCAACTCATCACAAAAAGTCCATACAAGAACTTCCATATTTCTGAAGCCCTGGTCTCAGCTCTTGGGGCTAAGATATCTGTATTCCAGATACTGCAACTTTCCTGTGCTTGTACCAAACTGTTGCTACTATTTTTTGAAGATATTAAAGCAAATGTTAGCAAATTAAAGCAAATAAAGCAAGTACAATATTTTAGACACAACGTACTTCATTTACTCTCAAAAATTTGCCACAGGCTACAGCAAAGATAGGCAGCAGAGCTATAACTTACCAGTGTTTTCTGAAGGAGAACTCTTCCTATTTGCCATTTGGAGACTGAGGCAAAAAAAATAAGCACTTTAAAAAAAAAAAAAAAAAGGAAGAAAAAAAAAGAATAAAAAGGAAAGGAAGAGTGAGAGATTAGACCCAGTTTCAAAAAAGTAGAAGTGAATGCATGAATCAATGGTTAAAGTGAAATACTCTTCAAAGGCAAAGAGAAGGAAGTGAAAAAGGAGATATAGGAAGAATTTAAATCAAAAACGAATCTTTTTGCTAACATTTTTTGAATGGGTAAGGTAAGCTTACCTAAAGGAAGAAAGATGGGAGCGAATTGATATAAAGACACATGATAATAACCTAGCTGATAATTTCTTAACTTAATGTTAGCTTTTGCTAAGATTTTGCTAGGCTTATAGTGGGCATTTTTTTTTTCATTTTTATTATATTTTATATAAAGCTGTAATAAAGTGATATTTACAACTTCAGTGCTCAGAAACTTTTGCATTTCCTTAAGAGTTTTACAAAAGCTAGTATCAAATATAAGACTGTATTATAAATATAAATACAAGAATGGATTCAATACTTGAAAACGGATCTACTGTTTACCCTGTATTTCACTCCTATATGTATATATGTGTAGTAAGCATGAAAGAGTGTTTGATCCTGATTTTTTACATTTTGCCTTGCACATTGCATTTTCCATAAATTCAAAGAAACCCACTGACTTATCTACTTTGGTTCAGTTCTTGTTAATCTACAGTTACTACTTCTTAAACCATTTACTATTTAAAATAAGGAGACATCATTGTGATTTCTTGCGATTGATGTCTCCTAGCAACAGAGTTTCCTCTTAAATTGACCCTTGTCATTTTCTGTGGTTTGTTTAGAACTCATATAGCTTTTTCACAGAATCCTCATGAAACTTAGACTTAATTCAATTTAAATTTTTGTCAAGAAATTAATTTGGTTTCTGAATTGAGCAAGTGACTATAGTAGTAGTTGTAATAATAACTTAGTTCTTTATCCTATTACTGTTTCAATAATCTATTTAAATCATGATGTGACAAAAAAAAGTTATTCCTTTGAAAATTTATTTAAAAAACCTGTAACATTTTGGCAATGTACTTTGTAAGTATTTATGGACTAGCTATCTACAGGAAGCTGGAAGTTATTGTTTCTTTTGACTTTACTTAAGGTCAGTTAAACTTAAGACGCTGGTACTTGGTCTAGAATAGCCTCTTGCTAATACATCAGCAGTAATGTTTACAGGAAACAGGCTGCTCTAAGAAGAGCTTTGGAAGACTGCTGCCAAGCATTCTGGAGAAACTTTTCAGAGATCTCCTTTTGGGGAAAGTCTGATGATTGCTAAGCAGCATTCAGCCTGCTTGCTGCTTGAAATGTTATATATAATTAATATGAAGGAAAATTATATAAAAAAATTAAGATGATACTCATTTCTATGAGAGAAAAAAAAAAAAAAAGATATCCATAACAGTAATTTTCAAAAGTGACTCAGGCCTCCCTTGAAAGAGGTGAAGGAGTTGGATATGAGATCTTATCGAGGTCATGCTAAAAGTTGTACTTGACCAACCCTCCTTCTTCCCTTCTCATGAGACCACCTGAGACTTCAAGCACTGTCCATTTTCTAAGTGAAGCATGTCTACAGAAAACAGTCTGGAAAATATACTTCCTGTGGAGGTTAGGAACAAGATTTATGAAATACAGTTATCCAAAGGGTTTATAGAATATGCAGTAACTAAGTGATACGAGCATACATGCATATACATATGCATATACATGCATAAATTTGTAGATTCCTCACTATCTAACTTTCTTTTAAAAGAAGTCCTATTTTTTCCAAACATATTATTTGGTCTAATGAAACATATTAATTCTATGTATTTTGTTTTAACTTCTTAACAGGAGTGCTTTTTTGTTTTAATTTGTCCCTTGACCACAAACACAAGAATAACATTAAAACACTTCTGACAAATTTTATCTAATAAATAATTTAAAATTGACTAAGAGACTTGTTACTCAACTTCTTGTGCCAAACCCTTCTCAGCCTTCTTGTGCCAAACAAAATTTCACACCTACTTAGACCATAAAATGGACTGAAAATTTTTCAGGACTAGTCTGGTCAACAAGGAGACATAGGGGTAATTCCAGTAAGTTGATATATTGGTATTTCACTCTGTTTCTTCCCAGTCACTCTCTTCTCCACATATAAGACAGAAGAGTCTCCACAAGAAGGAGCAGCTTTCATTCTTTGGCTAACTTGGCTCAGGGCTGCTCTGGCTGAAGGAGTCAGCGAAAAAAAAAAAAAAAAAAAAGGATGCAGGGTAATTAATTGCAGGAAATATACCATATATTCATTGCTTTAAAAAGAAGGAGAGAAGAGACATCATATTCTTAGTGACTGTTGCCATGTATTGGTGTTATAACTGTTTTGCTACATGATGATGTGATAGTATCATCCATTACAGTAACGAGCTTTGTATTCTACTCAAGCTATATGGCAATTTAAACAATAACGGAACTAATTAATTCCAGGAAAACATGGATGAGAGTCAAATCGCGAGCTAGTCTGCAGGTCTGTGGAAAGAGCTGTCAACACTCATTTGGAAAAAAGGCAAGTGGTATGGACTAAAGATTAAGCCCAAACCCTTAGAGTGACTTAGGCTTTAAGAGGTACTTCCCTACTTCCACAAGCTCCTTTCTGCTTCAGCTTCTGCATGAAGTGGTTCCAATTTGTTTGCTTGACAGTAAATGAAGTTCACACTCAGCTCACACATATGTGAACTATGAAACTGCTTATTTTGAATTGTTTAGGCTGCACACACTCCATTTATTACTTTTATTAGTATTTAATATCTCCTCATTAAGACATAAAGAGAAGTGCATATCAAATAAAGACGATAAAAAGCAAGTGGAAAGTACTCTTCTACATTATGTCTTTCACAATACTCTTCGTTACTTTTCACAAAAATCTAAAGTTAAATTCAAAATAATATCATGCATTAGATATCATATTGGCTAGACCAACAATTCATTACAGGCTAGGTAGTTTACAAAAGCCAGCTTCAAATTGTTCTTTCCTATGCCTCCAACCCAAAGGTAGGTTTGAGAGGATGAGGTTTCAATTTTGACATACAACTGTGTTTTCATATGAATTTAATAGTGTATAAGGAAAAGAGAAAATTCAAGAGATCTTCCTGGCATCCTGTTTCTTAGGAAGTTAATTCTTTAGTCCACGTATTCAGGACATCTGTCTTACTCTGTGCATGTCTCCTTGAAAGACAACTTTAAGGATTTTGGCAGAAAACTAAAAAGGGTGGGATAAATGAAAACAGAGGAGATTTTTTAAATATAATATAGTCATGGGAAATGCCCTTTTTTCTCATTTTTCTTCCACCTTCAGTACTAACACACATGCACACAATACACTATGTATATTTGTCCATGTTATAGCTGGATGGTTTTGCATCAGTGTGTTACTCCAACTTGTGGTAAAAAATGACTGGAAAATATTAATTTGAATTTATTTCAATTCATAGGATTTATTGCTGTCATATATAAGCAACATAATGTGTATATAAACTGTCAACCTGAAATATCTCATAAAGATTTCACTTTATCATATCTGGATCCATTAAACGTCACGTGTTGCAGTTCATTTGATTTTGTCTATTTTTCCTTGCTAATGGGCAACATAGATTGATTATCCCATAGGGCCTAGCATAACCTAGGGAGTCACAAGAGAGGAAAAATAAACATGCATAGATGCTTCCTTAAGGTCTAAGAGTATACAATTGGTAATAAAACTGATATGGGAAAGTGCTTTAAATCTTTAACAACATGACTATCATTATTAGTTATCCTATATTCACTTAGAAATATCTTCCATATTTTCAGACACGGGTCAATACCTAATACTTTTGCTTCAAAGTGGTCTTTACTCTCAATTTACTCTCAAACAAGTGACTGAAGGACATTTTCTTAGGTTACTTTTTTTTTTCCTATAAACAGCTGGCATAGTTGTTCTTTGCCTGTGAGCAAAAGTAATGAGCAAATGTAGGCAGTCTCTGTGAAAAAATAAAAGTGATTAAAAAAAAAAAGCAAACAAGACTATTTGCTCCAAAGGTTTTTATAACTCAGTTGTATTCACTAAGCTTTCAGAACTGCATGCTTTCCTCAGTTAATGTGCTCAAAATATCCTGATGATTCTTCTGTTGAATTGATTTCTGGAGTTAGAACAAGCCTAGGACAGCAGTGTCATTTGCAAAACTCTTTCTGAATCCAAAACTCATGTTGCTCCGTATTAACATTCCTACAATGAAAAGAAGAGCTGGCCTACTTGTAAATCCCATAAAAATAAACAGTCTTGGATCTTTGCCAAATAGAGGAGACAGAGTTTCAGATTTTTTTTTTTTGGGGGGGGGATAAATATCAAATGAGTACTCTATCGAAACACAAATATTTTCTATAAACACACATGTTCCTGTGAAAACCGTATGTTGAATCCTCATCAGCAATCTGGACAGTAGGACAGAGAGCACTTGTTGCATCCTTGCACAAGAAAGCAACAAACTGGAGAGTGTCTCTCCAGCCAAAGGCTGCTGGGGTGGCTGGGGCTCTGGAGCACATGATGGAAAGTGTGAGTTCACGTAACATAAGCAAGAAATGGCTAACAGAGCATTTCACTGCTGTCTTCCGCTAGCTAAATGGATGTTAAAGAGAAAAAAAGACCCATCCTTTACTCAGAGATGTACAACAAAAGGGCAAGAGACAATAGGCACAATTATGCAGTAATTGCGTATAAGGAGAAAATTCTTCCCGGCACTAAAATGCTGGAACGTGTGAGGTTTCTGGAGATTTTCATGGCTTGATTGGACAAGGCTGCAAGCAACCCTCTCAAAGCTCAGTGTTGGATATAAATTTGAGGCTGGCTGTGCATTGAACAGTAGACTAAACCAATGGGACCCCTCCTGCCCCCGCCAAGGCCTCTTCCAAATCAAATAATGCAAGAATTCTATGGAAGTATTTAAATTCAGGGCATCTTTTTTTTTTTTTTTTTTTTGGAATAACATAAGCTAGGCTGATCAGGGATTTAAATTTTGTTACACGTAAGTCAAATAAAAACCCTGCATCACTGAGGACAGAATTATTTAAGATAATTATATGTAAATGAATTTTTAACTACTCTGAATTATCCCCTTTCTCTGCTTAGCCTGGAGAAAGCAATGGGATTAGTCATTTCGCTTTCTTTCTTTTCTCTTTTTTTTTTCCTAGAAAAAGAAGGTTTTTTGTTTTTTGTTTTTTGTTTTTCATCTTTTCCTCCTCTTTTTCAAAAAAAAAAACACTTGCCAAAGCTGTCACAAAGCTCATCTCTTTTGAATCTGACTGGATCTTCTCAGTCCAGTCAAAGTGAATTTTTATCTTTGAAGGCATTCCTTTTAGAAGAACACCAGTGTTTGCATTTTAGTGATGATGCAGCTGAATCCTTTCTATTTTCTGCAGGAATGCAGTTGCTAATGTTTTTAGTTTTGACACAACCTGATTACCTATTTGAAAGCTCATTGAACATAATGATGCTTGCAGAGTCACTGAGCACTGGATCCAATCTGCAACACTTACTTTCATGATTAGACTTTCTGATATTGCAAAAGCATCATAGTGTTCAAATTGGGTATTCCCAACACAAAGTTAAACAAGTGCACATGTCTTTCCAATTCAGGACCTCATATTGTACCAGTCATTGACTGTCTCTTTGCCAATCAAACTCTTCATTCAGAAAAAATACTAATGATGAAAATGAGACAGAAAGAGTCAAGAAAGAGAATTAATACAGGTTCACACTTCAAATTATAGAACTACTGTTGAATTAATTACAGTAACTCTACAACTTTTAGTAAAGTTAAGGATGGTAGAATAGGAAATTGCAGTTGCAAATGCTGTTGCCAATGAACAACTTACATACAGATTTTATATTCTCTTTGCTAAATTTGCCTGAAAATAGGCACATTTCTAGTGCCTATTTTCTAGTGTGTGGGTTAGAAAGGAGGTTTGTATTTTTATTAGGTTTATTTGAGGGGAGCATGTAAAAGACAATAAGGATTATGATAATAAAAAATAATAAAGATTTTTTTTTGTGTCCTCAGCAATAGCAATCTCTACTAAGAAGCAGATGATTGCTTTACAGAACAGAGACTCACCTCTTATAAACTTGATTTATACTAACAACTCTCTTTTACAGATGAATCTCATTTTTGCTGATTTAATTATTAAACTCTGAGATATTTTAAATCTGTAGAATTCAACATGACTTGATGATTGCTTTTATTACCTGCTCCTTGATTTTTCAGTTGACTGACTGAGACGTAAGAGAGAGACAGATTGTTAGGTGAAAACAGAGTTATATAGGGTGAAAAAGTACTGTGTCAGTGAAGGACTCTATATAACCTGAATTAGAACTCAGGGCTAGATTACAACACTATTTTGTGTTCTTTTGCAATTCAGATTGTCATTACTCTCAGAATTTACATGCATGTAAGAAAAGCATTTGAATCATTTGTTGGTATTTACTAAATGTCATTAATGTATAATCGCAAAGTGTCTGATGTTCGTAAGCCTCCTCATTTTCCCTTTAACTCGTAGTAGAAGCTAGAGACTACCAGTTGAGGTCAGAGGGTCAGCCATACAGACAGAGAAGACTGGAAGGTGTAGTTAAAATGAAATGCATGTTGAGCTAGATACTGATGAGACTGTGATATTCAGTGTGAATTCATCCTGACTTAATGTCGTTCTGAGATTTTTGAACTGTATTAAGGATACATTAAAAACTGTTTACATTTATTAACATTTTTGTCATTCTGAGAAATCCTGAATTAGTTTAGAATGAAATGTCTTTTAGAAGTCTTCCAATGGAATGTCTTTAGAAGTTAGAAAACTCGTAACTTTTTCGGAAGCTCACCAAAATAAATAAATTAATAATATATACTGAGAGTCCTAGATTTTAAGTAAACTTAGAAATAATTTTTAAGACACATTATTATCAGCCAGGGAAGGCTGATAATAGGGAAGAGGGAAGAGGGAAGGGAACCTAATATTTTAAAAATTTTGAAACATGCAAGGATACAGGAGCAATTTATTAGATCTGATACATTTTCATTTCAGCAGAGACTTAGTATGAGGTTTTAATACTTGATCCTGATAGTTGAATTGAATTTCTTTTCATAGATCCCAAATTAAAAAGCCACATAAAGCACTTAAGTACATGTCAAACAATGGCACGTGCCTGAGAGCTTTGTTGAATGGCAAGAGCCTTGAATACATACTTGAATCCTTCATTCATTTCAAGCTTCAGATCTCAATCCTGCACAGCAGAGGTATGATAGAAATATTTTTGACGTGGACTGATTTCTGAGAAGATTAGTTCAGGGATGCTGGTTCTGAAACCTGTCTTCTCTAACAATCTTTAAATATTTACAGGTCATTTTTAATCTTCTTACAGACAGACCCCCACATCTTTTGGGCAGTGAGGAGGGTGAAAGTGCTGCAGACTCTTAGGTATAGTTATTACTGAAAAAAAAAAAAAAATGTTTATTTTGAGAATACATTCACTTTCTGATTTTAAATTTATGGCAGCTCTCAATACAAGGTCATTTTTACACTGTCCTCTAAATAATTATGGAAAAGTCTTAGCTAACACAAAATTTACCACCAACCCCAGAGGAGACTTCTCTCCAGCATAATGTATTTCTAGTTTTATTAGAGTTTCTTCAAGACACAATCATTCAAAATGACAGTTACTGTTCATGTGTATAACTTTACCATTTTCTTTTTAGTATTTCTTATTTCTTCATATGTTTTATTGGAATCCCAATAGTTTTCTTTCTGTTTTTTTCACGAATTTGATAATTTTGCTCTAAAAGGATGTACTTTTTTGGTATATTTTAAGCATAAGAACAGTGTGTTTTTCTTTTTTTTTTTTTTTTTCAGTAGAGTGCCTATTTTTAGTAATCCTATTATCCCCTTTAACAGCTAAGATTTTTTTTTTTTGTCATTATTACTCAAGGTGCTATTATGTAATTCTTTGTGTTGGTTGCTCATTCAAGCTTTAGCCAGTTCAGTTTGTTTGTATCAATGTAGAGATTATAACTCTACATAGTTTTTTCCATTCCCTCCCTTCTATTCCTACCTTTCTTCGACTTTCAATTTCAATCACCCTTTACTTATCTTGACTTTGTCTGTTTTATTCCTTGAACATGACCTTCTGTCAACCTTAGTCTCATTGGTGAACATTTACTTCAGGAGAACTCAGTGAAAATGTGTATGTGAGCAACCATGAACCCTTATGCCTCAAAGGTAAACAATCTAGTCCTTAATCTATTTGTTAATTTCCTTAGTAATACTTACAGATTCCTTGTTTTTACAGACATCTCAAAACTCTGTAATCCTATGCACCATAGAAACAGAAATGCTGTTTTGAAATTGCTGAGATATGAATTGAATAGTCCCCTCACATTTTGTCTTCCCAGTAGATGTAAAAACCTGATAACTGTCAAAAAGTTTAAATCTGTTTCAGAGAAAATTTATTTTGGTAGAGTTTAGTTATTTTTTATCAGTCCACAGCAGTTTAATTTAAAATTTAGAAAGAGAGAGTTCACTTTCTGTAAATATAAAAGATGGATATCCATAGTATATCACAGCATAGCCACTAATAAAGTGAGTATGTATAAATGTGTATACAGGATCCTCCTCTAAATTTATATTTTTATATACAAAAATGATATATATGTGTAGAATTGTTATACTGCTATATAAGACAGTGTTATAAAAATGTAAAAGTACGTATCAATATTGAAGTGGATTATTAGTGTTTATTGAGCTTATGTTTGGTTAAAATCAAATCGTGTGTCTTCTCACGCTTCATTTTTTATTATTGCCTTCAATGATGGTAGAAATATACACAGAAAAAAAAATCTTTGAAAAGAAATATTGGAAAAAATGTCCTCCAGGATATAAAATAAAAGTGAAAGATAGTTCCATTTCCTGTAACATCTTTTCTTTGCATGGGATGTTGGTAGGGAACTTACATCAGCACTCTGTATGGTAAGGGGTAGTTGGTCCAGAGCTATAGCTCAATCTATCTTATATATCTAAATACACAAACCAACAATGTGTGATTCAAATACTACGAAAATTTGTTATATTTAGATAACCTGCATGAAAATTACAGGTAAACTGAATTTTTCTGAATATTTTCCAATATGCTTACTGGTATAGTAATGTAACTTCATGCTTGCATCCAGATAGCAGCTATCAGCTGAAATACTAGACTGTTTAATTTAAAAATAGCTGTCACTGGAGGGATTGCTTTTGCAGAGCTTCAAATAATGCAAAATAGAAGATGCTGGGACTTAAAAGGGAAAAATTTCTTAATGATGGAGAGAACATATGCTAAGCCAATAGGTGTCATTGTTATCTTTGCACAGACCTTTTGCTCTAGACAAGTTTGGAGGGGACTATAAGGATATATTTTGAAGCAGCTATAAGAGTACTTAAAATTATAGAATCTGTAAATTTGTTCTACTGTTCACAGATTTCCATTCTGAATTACATCTTCATGCCTATATTTCCTTTCAGAGGTATGAAGTCTTCCAAGTCACCAAGCTGTTCCATCTGGCTTTCCATCAGAGTGAGCATGCTGAGCCAAATATTCAGCATCGATTAATTTTAAATGTCTTCATTTCTTTATTTTTTATGAAAACACTTAGAGAGACCTGAGTTTTTCAGAAGATTCTAGTAATCTGTCTTCTAAAAATCAATTTGTTTTAATATATCACAAAGAAGAGAGGCCAAAATTGAGGCATATATGTCCTCTCTTTCCTTTTGAGCGTGGGAGCAAAAAACCTGAAACCTAACCCCAAAACTCAGTAAATTCCATACCCACAATTTGTGTGCATAAATTCAAAGTCATATCTCAAAATTGAGGCAGTATTATCCTTCAGTGCTTATTCCAATCCTTAATTAAATAACTGCTACATATCACTGGTTCAAAGCAAAGTTATATGTTCCTTTTCTCTGCTTTAGAGTGCTTTTTCTGCAATTTAAATTTTAAAACTGCTTTGAACTTCTCAGTTCAAAGGTGACAGAAAAGAACAAATATTATTCCCAGACTCTTTGCTGATATTAATACCTACTGAAAAAGACTGAGGAAAAATTATATATCTTTGTAAAAACTGTTTGCATAGTAGTATATAAGGGAACAGAAAAAAAATAAATCCAATCAGGTCAAAATAGATTTTTGTGGTATTTAAAAAACAAATTCAGTATCTAATAAGAAAATACCTATTTAACCGTAGCGTGAACAACTTGATGGACGAAAAGGGAGTCTTTCCATTAGCTTCTTTAGCTAGAGATCATACAGAAGAGAAGGAAAAATCAGTGCTTAAAAATAATTAATTTGTGAGCAATTTAGCTTCTATAATTATGAGTCATTGTTCATAGAATTCACAGTAAAGACTTTTCCTATTAAATGTCTTAATTGTATTTGAATTCCNTTTTTTTTTTTTTTTTTGGGGGGGGGTAAGAGGATGTTGTAGAAATTAATTCAAATTCTCTGCATACTAGAAATTCAGGGATTTTTCAACCTTAATGTTATATGTTATTCATCCTATATTATATCATAAATGTATTATATGATCCAGAATTATTTCATGCAACAATTTAAAATAAATGCAGAAGCTTTCTATAGCATACAATTCCATATGTTTCAGGTCACATTATGACATCTACAATTTCTTGAATATTTTGATTATGTTTTAAAAAGAAGATAATATCTTCAACTATATTTATAAAATTCTTATAAATATGAAGTTTCTAGTACAAAGTATATAATAAAACTCAAATATGATTGATTACTTACTTTCCTCTGAAGAAAAGTAGATGCTTAGTTGTACAGTGTTAAATTATTCCTGTAAGTCTTGATAACCAGGGCTTAAACAAGCAAAAAGAGAAGAGTTTAGGGCTCCCACAACAATAACCTCAAAGTTACATTTTATTGTACTGTATACATTTGTAGAAAATAATGTTTATTTAATCCCTTCTCTTCCTTCAAAAAATGCACAAACAGAAAAATTTTACTTCAACTCAACTTCTGCTTTAGCACCATCAAAGTATTTTCAGGATCATAGGAAACATTAAGATCTGTGACTTTTAGAAATAGGATTTACAGTACAGAATAATCCTTACAAAAGAACACATCTGTACAGAATGATATAAGGAAATATATTTCTTTGATCAGAAATGCTTGTGAAGATGATGTTGTCTTTTTTCTCCTTTTCCAAAATTATTTTTTTCTGAAAAAGAATACATGTAATTTTATTTACATCTAAGATTCCACTTTTACATATGTCTGCTAACTCAAGGTAACACTACTATAAACTAGGCAAACTGTTTCTTGTGGTCTTTTTGGTGAAGAGTTTAAGACTGCACTTTGTTCATTTGGGCTATTAAATATTCATCTAAAATGCAAAGCTATTTTATAACTATTTTCACCATAGACATGTTCAGCCCAAATTCTGTCTTCCTAGATCTTTCCCATTTCCATGAGGTGTCATCACTGCCTTCTTAGTCACAATAAACACCGATAAAGTTAAGTAATTTATTAAAGATTCCAGATCTATTGAACAATTATCTATGTTGTTTGTTTTAATTACAATTTCTGATAATTTGTATTGGAGGAATATATTACTAAAGAAAAACAATATTGCAGAAAAGCTATTTAGCTTGATAAATCACGTTATACAAAGATTCCCTTGCTAACACAAAGTTTAATATGGCATGCAGCCATGATTTAACTGTATTTGTGTTTCAGTTGGGAAAGTAAACAAAAATTTAGCAAATGGATTTCATTTGCTATAAATTGTTAGGAAACTGTGTTTAATGGTTAGGAAACTGGCTATTTATTTTTTATTTATTTATAACTGAACACTATTTCCCCCATGTTCTCTTCAGATTAAATGTCATTTTCATGTGAATAAACATCAGAGATTTCAGAAGCCCTCTCAAAAATACAGACACTCTAGAGCCTGGAGATGAAGGCAAATATGAAGGACAAAAAATTGAAGAGATATATGTCCTCATATATGAGGTGGTGTACCATCATATAGGGAAATGCCCTTTGGAGTGCAGTGCCAGAATTTCATAGCTGAAGGTGTTGCCACTATTGACCAAGTCTTAACTACTTTTTCACTCAATACTATCAATCCTGCCAAACTCCCAATTGGTTGATTGTACCCATGCTTCCTAAGTTATTCCAGTAAAAGAAAAGAAATTGAGTTAATAGGTAACAATTTGCAGCCTTAAATGAAATTTCCTCACCTGAGTTTGAGAGGGTTTTGATGAGGAGGTTAGCTGGTAAGAATCAGTGCTAACTTCTGGCAGGATGGCAAACCATCGTGAGTGACAGAACTTTGAAGACTTCTCCATTTGGCATTGCAGGAGCCAGAAGGAAAACACCTATCAACAACTACTCAGGACTCTATGCTTCAGAAAAACAATTATGTAGTATGAGAGTCGCATCACAGACACTAATAGATATTCTGTAGCTTAGAGATAGGTATTTCTATGGAGGCTATGGAAGACACTGGTTCAAGCCTGTGTTTTTTCTTTCTCAATTTGAGAAATTCCCCTAAATCATGAAATATTTTTTTTCTTTCATTAAGTTCTTTTGTAGTGCTAGAGTGTACAACATTGAGAAAGGAAGCTTCTAAAGAGGTTTTAAAGAGAACAGAATGTCAGGACTGGGAAAAGGAAGCAAGGTGGGAGAGTAATTTTGCAAAGAAAGCCTAGAGTGCACTTAACAAACAGAAAACATCCCGAAACATTAACTGTCAATTTCTTTGGTTGGATCAATGGCACTTTCAGCTATGACATTTATTTCCATGTATTTTTCACATGTACCTGTGTATGTTTGTGTGTGCACATAAGTGAATTCTGTCAACTATGGAAAAATCTGTCCCTTGAAAGTGTCCTTGAAGGAAGTAACTATACATAAAATGCTCCCTGAGCACCCCAAATTGAATCACAGCTAAATCATTCTCAGAGCCATTATCAATTAGCTGATTCTTAAATTGTATAGGTGTGAAGTCCTGCCAGTGAGTTACGAGACTATACTTGTACGAACTGCCCACTTGGTTAAAATGCCTTGGGAAGAAATCGTTAGTGTCCTTCAAAAGAAAAATCTTACTGTTTCATCTTTGTCTGGTGACATGTTTTTTATTTATCAGAACATTGCTCAAACACTACAGTCAATGTTAAATACAGTGCTGTGATGTATTCTCTGTACATACCTATACAGACATACATATACTTGTACACACGTATGTATACAGGTCTATGAAATCCATAAGTTGGTACCAAAATCCTCCAATGCGAAAAAAAGGCACGTATCAGTTACTAAAAGATCATTTTAAAATGGATCATTTAAAAACTGTGTACTACATTTAGACTCTGCCAGTCTCTGTTATTTTAGAAGTTTATACTTTTTTAAAGGAACAATTAGGAAACTATATAATCTACATACTGCTGTCCAATCACTTCTTATGTGGGACACAGATGTGTGGGAGAAAGGTGCTCAGATGCTGCTTCAAGGTTAAATATAATTTGAGTGGCAACTTAAGGGGGAATACTAATGACATTCAGACCATTAGTATAATGTACAAACATTAACACCATCCAGGTTTCAAGATGAAAAACCTACTCATAAAAAGCTACTTATCTGAGAGCTCTGTGGCTAGTAATTTATTCTTCTTACCTTAAAACATAGTCTGCTAAGAACTGGAAAGATTTAAAGAGAAGGAGTGGAGGAAAATTTCTGCTTTGCTTATGGAAAACCATAGACTCTAAAGCCAAACAACACACAAAGTCATTTGAAAGATTCTCTCAATCTAATTTTCTCTGTTTCCATACATCAAGAGTAGATTACAATTGTAAGATGCACACAACAATTACTCACCAGGCTTATCTGTAAATGAAATTCAAGAACATGACATGAACATAATGTGCTGCCAGAAGACACCGAGACACAGCTAATCTGCCCCATGTCACACTTTATGTCAGTGTTTCCATTCATAAGAGAACCACTACACTCATTTGAAGATATGCTGTGAGCCCAGTCATGCTTTCACTGGGATCCCTGGCAAAATCTGCCTGACCTCAATGTAAAGCCACACAGTATTTTCAATTAGCTATTATCGACTACACTATAAGTAAAATAAAATAAAATCCATCTAGAAAATACTATTCTACACATCTTTTTATCGGAGGAAGTGACATATAAATGCACATTTTAAAAAAAAAGAAAGAGCCCTTTACAGATCCCCAAATGCTTTGTTAATCATAAAAATCCATCACGAAATCATTAAGCAAACAGTACCAGACTTACTTTTCTTGTATATATGTGTATAAATGCTATTAAAAGTATTGTAACTAAAATTTTCCAAGTATACTTTCATAAAAGGTACACTTGAAGATGGGAACAGCAACTGTGATAGCATCCTCATGTTTGTGTGCTAGATATGAGATAAAAAAATAATGACACTGGCCTGAGCTTTAGTATATTTGAGGATCTTAAATTCCCTGGGGAATTTGTGCTGTTTAGTAAAACATCTGAAAACCCATATTGATGAAATTTTATTACAATTATTATCTATGATACCAACACTGTAATTAAATTTTGCAGGGGTACACTGCCACAGGTTACATGTATGTTTTATGTTGCATATACATGTGTATTTATATATATATATATATGTGTGTTGCAATTTGATGGAGGGGGGCAAATTTGGTAAGAGATGAATCCCCTTGCATTCCAACCAATCCTCAAAGGTTAGAGGGGTTGGGGGTGGCTGGACTCATCTCTTAACAGGGATATCAAATCCTGTGGTAACTATAGGCGTGACTCTGGCAATAGCGGCTTCACAAACAGTCTATCAACTGTTTGTCCGATCGCCTTCCTAAGAGCGAATCGAGTTCCTGAATAGTGTGATCAACTATAAGCTCAACTCTGGCAGTGCTGGATTCACGAACATCCAGTCAACTGTAGGTCCGGTTGCCTTCAAAGCAAGTAGTCAAGTTCATGAATAGCAAAATTTATTCAAATGCAACATTTAGAGAACAGGTTTCGGATGTCAGTATAGGAAATTCTCTGCTACAGTGTGGGATTCTTAGCTAGTGCCTAGCGTACAAACTCGCAATCACCACTCACCCAGAAGATGGGAGAAGGCTCTCAGTCTTGAGGAGTCTCCTCAGGCAGTGTCCTGACCCTCAGGGAGGAAAGAGGTTCAGTCTGTTGACTGATCCAGAGTTACGATGGAGTCTTCCCTCTCTCCTCTTCCTTCTTCCTTATTTCCTCTTCCTCTGTTCTTACCACCCCATTCTTCCCACTATATCCCTCCTTAGTTCACCTTTTATATATTTTCTTTTTACGTTTAGGTGGAGCTTGAGTGACTCTAGTCATATTTACTTTCGTTATTGATTGGTTATTGATTGGTTTAGAAAGTCTCCTGAGTTAATTGAAAATCTAGAGAGCATGCTCTGTGAGGAGTGCTCGTTCCTTGGAGTGGGTAACTTCTGGGATGGGATTGTGTATCGGTATTATGAGGAGATTAGAAGGAGGAGAAGTTTGAGCAAAGTCCATTGGAAGGGACTGATCCATCACCATTGTTGGCCCAGCACCAGACATCACACTGTGTGGCTTGTCAGCTGCATCGTACGACCAGGTTGCCACCTCCGCAGGGAGTACAACAGAGTTTGGCCGCGGTGTCTTCACTCCGCTCCACCCTCCATTCACTTATCAGCTGCAGGGCACCATCAGATTACCACCTCCGCAGGGAAGTCAACAAAGTTTGGCCATGGTGTCTCCATTGTGTTCCACTCTTCATTTACTCTTATTAATGTGTGCTAGGTGGGCAGATTGTGTTGCCAAGGGAATCGTGAAGTAGATTCCGCACAAACCAACCATCCTGGAAGTGGTAACAGTCTCTCAACTAAAGCAAGCCTCTGTAATTCCATAACTTCTGTTAGGCACTAGTTTTTCTCTATATTCCCCTTTCTCGAGCAATTCTATCACATTATGCACACATATATGTACACACATACTTACCTATACATATATGTACACTACAGCCATGTATATATGCATTGTCTTCCCCCTTCTCTGCCTTTTTTATCAATGCCCTCTCAAATAGTTGATGTGGTCTTCAGAATGGAGTCATTATGGATGACTCCAGTAATTCTATTCTGAAGGGATCCCAGCCTCAGTGTTCTGCTGCTCTCAAGACAATTGTTTCCTAAAACATAATATAGGAAAAGTTATTAGGACTTTACAGATCAACATCACTGTCAGAAATTCCACTCAGAAGTCAACAAACAGCCAAAGTTCATTGATGCAACCTACTCTTATCAAAACAACTGACATTTTCCTTCGACTCCAATAGAATTCCAATGCACAAGTATTTCACAGCAGTAAAAATTAGAAGCAGGAAATGATAAAGAGCACATCAACCTTTTAAACTTCAAGGTTACACATTTCTGTAACAAATATCAAGTAAACAAATTAAACCAAGGTAAATATTTGCATTACATCTTATATGACAACTACTCAGAGAAGGGAAAAAAAAAAACATATATAATTAGTTTTGATAAATGTATATTCTACCATCACTACTACAGCTCAGTACCTCTGGATCGCCAATGACTTTACACAATTACAGTGAGGAAATGTTGTTTCTTTACATCTAGAGAAGTTAAGAAATACTTTTTCAAATGAAAGCTCTCTATAAAAGAGAACAACTCAAATCTTACTCCCAAACTAGCACTCATTAGACTAATGCTGCTTGTTTGTCAAGGACTTGCTACAACTGGGTATTGTAAAAGGTTTGAGGCTGATTTGCTTATTACTTAGTCTACTTCACTTTATAGATAATAGGGTTATTAGAAAACACATTGTTAGAGTACATATATGGACAAATATTAAAAAATGTCAGTATCAGATTTTGCATATAATGAAAAACATGCAACAGTTCTTTGTGTTTTTTTCTGCATTTATTCAAAGTTGCCATGAAATGACTACTGCATTCTATATTTTTTGGGATGCTTCTCCTGCAAGTAGAAAATCAGAGGGATTCAATTTTCCTATCTTTTATTACCTCTACTCTTTTAATATTTCTGATAACATCTATAATGATTGTCAACATGATTTTTAGCATAACTCTGAAGATATATATCTGTTCTATATTATAAGTAACTTTTTTTAAAAATAAAAGTTATAAGGCATGACTCAAACTAGAATTCTAGACCATATTATATGGTAATTTCTCTTGAAAAATTGCCACAGGAAATACTAAAATTTCCCTAAAATTTCCCTATTATCTCCAACTACTTCATGATCGCAATCTTAGAAAAAGACTCCCAGACTAAGATATTTGCATTGAAATACATCCTTAAATCTATACACATCGCGCTATGGGTGAGGCTTCAGGCTTCCAGTAGCAAGGCTGCATATTCTCAGTAGACTCGCACAACACCATAGTGGGATGTAGACAAACATGGGTACCATGCGGATCCAGACTTAGATGCTCAGCACAGCCTACCCAGTAGCTGCCCTCAGAGACCCGGTCTCCCTAGCTGCTGGCACCTAGATACGTGAGCCTTTAAATCCTGCAGCCACTTGCCTGCCCTAAAAAGTCGTGCAGGAAGCCTGGTGCAATCCTGAGATGCTCCCCCAGAGCATCCCCCACCCCCATTGGTGACCCATTGGTCAGGCAGGTCCCAGGGGGAGTCCCTCTCTGTGTGGGGTTTCACCAAGCCCCGGGGCTCCTTCTCTCCCAGCACAGCCCAGGAGGAGTTGGACAGGGCATGCACGATTTGGGTGCCCCACCACAATGGTGCCTGTATGTTATCCTCTGCTGGTGGCATGAGTCCTGGCGGTGGCTCCCTGGCTCTCCGCCGCCCGCTGCCACCATCTCTCCAGGCACCTCAGCACTTCGAGGGAGCAGCTTTTCATCTCCTACCCTAGAAGCATCCAATCCTCTTATTTCCTTTTTTTTTTTTTTTTCTCTCAGACATGTGATTTTTTTTTTTTTCCAGGTCTGAAGTGATTTTTATGCTGAAGGATGTTCTTTTGAGTTTTGGCCGCCACAGAACACAACCACCTATCAGTCTGTTTTTTTCCATGTTCATGTCTAATTGATCAAAGGAGCTAGTTAAAGTCTCAGCCACCATCCTCCCTATTATCATGCACCAAAATATATATTTCCAGGAGAAAGAGAAGTTGGGGGGAGGGAAAAATAAGATTCTTTAGCTCCTCCAATGTCTTTGGTACAAATAAACAGACTGTGTTTTCTTTGCTTTTCCCATCTTCCCTCACCTCAGTAACAGTTTCGGAAAAGGAGAAACGGAAAATGTGGAAGCTTTTGGGTAGTGTATGGTGAATTGCTTCTGAATTGTGTGAGGCTGTGGACACACCTGTTTGATTAATTCGAGTTTTCAGGTTTTGAAGAAAATCTAGAAAAATCATTCCCATTCCCTAAGAATGGCAGGCCTGGAGAGCTTCTTAAGCAGGGCAGGAATAATTCAAGAGGCATGAATTTCATTTCATTTTTATATTTCTTCTCTTAATATGACAATGCTTTAGAATATTCAATTTAATTTATTTTACAAGGAACAGTAATATGCATTTTATGCATTATATATGTGGATATCCACTATTAGCTATGTATGCATTCTGTATGTATTTCCAATTGCTTCCTGGTCCTCATTCTGTTTTTAATTCTGTTAGGTATGTTTGCCACACTACAAGTAGGACAGAGTAAAAAGTTTTGCCTAAGTGAAAAAATTGCATTTCCTCCCTTCAGCTAAAGCTCACCTCATTACAGGAACTTATATTATTTATGTTATTATTATGACTTTTTAAAATTTAAACAGTGAAAATTTAATCGTTATAAA
>VZSV01000027.1:3964817-3979746 GCA_013398735.1 Nothocercus julius | reverse complement strand
AAAAAAAAAAAAAAAAAAAAAAGCCTATATTAAATACCAGCTGCAACTGGCCCACCACCAATAGTGAATGCCTTTTCCAAATTAGCAATAGTTAATTAGCAATAGCTGAAGTTCATTTTTTGCATTATATAACAAGGCATTTAAATACTGGAAATTAATCCCTTTAGAATGGTAAGCTGCTTTGTCAAAATCTCAGATCAGGGTATTTAAGTATTTAAGTACTACAAATGTCTTCAGCAGTTCATTTTGGTTTAGCTCTTCAACAGCTGTTTTAATGGTCTTTAATTACTCAGGCATGACAGGTTAAAACAACGACTAAAACACTACACGTCCTCCAGACAGCAGCCCACGAAACAGCATGAAGCTGAACTCCTTTATAAAACATCCAGAGACACCAGCTCTGGTGCAGAGGAGAAATGCAGTAATTTTTTTCACCTTTAGGTTTTTTGGCCTTATGGGCCAAGAACAGAAGGCATTAAAATACCTGTTCACATTATTTTTAAGCAAGAATCAGCCTTGACTGGAATGACTTCCAGTAACTCTGAACAAACAGACGTTCCAGCCCATATACCAAATATATTGAGATGCTTTCCTCAATAAATACAAAGGACCTTAATATGGTATTGATTGTGCTAGAAAGGTTGCTCAATTCTATTATCTCAATTGAGAAAAACTGATGTCCTGCTTTTTGTCTAAGGATCACAGGCTCAGACAACTTGGCATAATGATCATTTCTATACAGATAATAGGTTTCTAATTGACAGGGCATCGAGGCTTTGTTTTAGCATAGATGAGTATAATTCACCTTGACCAGTCTCTCAGCTATTCCTCTAAATTGGCTCTAATTTCTTTAGAAAAGATTGTACAGATGTATAATGTAAATTCAGTTGCTTTTGTCATAACTCACCATTCCTGGAAATTCTCCAACAGCTGACAAGTGGTTTTAATGAAGCACCTGACCTTTCACTAAGTCATCTCCAAGCTTGTTAGCTCTCATGCTAATGATGGAGTTCGAATAGATGCTGTGTTATGTGTTCAGGGACACACACAGTGCTACATGAAAAAAAAAAAAAAATCATTAAGCTTATAAAATAAAGCATTCCTATATTGGGAATTGCCAGAACAAAAGTTTCAAGGCAACCTTATTTTAATGTACATACACAAAAGGAGGTGAATTACAATTTAATTACTGTATTATTCTTCATTTTTCCCTACAGTAACCAAAGGCACTTACTCATTATAGTAAGTATTATTGTATTTCACCATTGGTGTGTGGCACTCAATGTGACATGTCTTTCATACTCTAATTTGGAAACAGAACTATTAATTTCCTTGTGTGTGTGGGTTTTTTTCTATTTTTAGTATGATACAAGGTGAGTTCACTTAACTTATTTTCATTTCTCCACCAGATGAGTGTTGAATTTTTCAATTCATTTTTCAGATCAGAAATTAAACCACTGAAAGTTCAGTAATTTGTTATATCCAGAGCAGATTTCTTAGAATCTGACTTTCTTTTCTTTCTTTGTAAAAGTTTGCTTTTAAATCCTCGCTGAATTCATTAGCACATATCTTCAGATCGGACTCTGAAGTATGGAAATAGCAGTCAGACCAGATACAGCTCAGAATATCTGCACATAGTTATGTGTCATCTGTAGAAACACTCAGGCGACTCTGAAGATACAGAAAAGTCTCCGTTTTAATTGCTTTTGTGACAATCTCAGTTTACTTGATTTCCATATATCTGATAACTTAGTTGCCATATCAGGCTCAGTAAAAGTCCTCTGCTTTGCTCCTTATTGCACAGCTCCTAGCTGCACACCATGGGCTCCTTCAGCCATCAAGCCCAACGCTGTTTCTCAGCCAATCCGTTTTCCCAGCTGCATTCCAACTGTACAGCTTACTTTAGGTTGTTCAGGACTGCAAAGCACATACTCCATAAAGTTGCTTAGCCCCAGTTTTGGTCCCAGGGTGAAGTAGGGCGTTCACTGCAGAGCTGGGACCCTGCGCACAGGGGCACGAGCTGCTCAGGGGAGCGCTGGCTGGGCCGTGCCCACCGCGTCCCGCCTGCAGCCCACCGAGCAGCTCCGCAGACGTGCACGGTGACAGCTGCAGTGCCCAGGGCTGCTCGACTGCTGAAGCTCACAGGCTTCAGCCAAGTGCAAAACAGCGCTTCTAGAAAGCAAATATTGATTATTTTGTGTTATCTGGACAGAACAGTGCCATATTCTTAGACACAGTTTTTAAAACTATCTAGCTTACACGAAAGGTCTTTTTGTTTTGTTTTGTTGACAATACTTTTTTTAAATGTTTTTATTCAAATTCTCTCCTGATAGCCAAGTAAGCTATGAAGTTAAACCAAGCCAGGAAAGGTGACAAAATTTAGATGCATTCTTATCTCCCAAACAACATAAAACTGTCAAAGAGCAGAAGATCTAATAAAGGGCTAATGTTTGTGTTGCAATCTGGCAATATTTCTGGGTTTCATGTGGCTAGATATTAATGTAAGAACTCATCTTCACAGGCAAACAGAACAAACAGATGAACACAGAAATCAGAGTGGTTGGTAAGAGCAAGAGTTAAAATTCTCGTACAGTGATAAAACACATTTTTGGTTATTTAACACCTGCACTTCCACTTGCTAACAAACTAGATTCTATCTCTCTGAATAAGCCAGAATCCATCTGTAAGTTAGGGATAATAACATTGAATTGTAGAATTTGTATATATTGAAATGTAAAGAGTTACAATACTATATATGATTACTTTTAATTCTGAATATATATTTTTTTCTGAAATGATTGATTTAAAAAAGATAAAAAATAGAATTATGAAATTCCAAACATTATTTTAAATTGAAATTGAGGCCAAATGAAGATTAAATTTAGATTTGTTTTGGCTTTGTTTATCTATTTTCTTTTTCAAAATTAACTTCAAAGGAGCACAAATTAATAAAAGAATTAACAACTAATTACCAAAATAAAAATAGAATGAAATCTTCAAAACTGTTTCCCTGTTCAATATATGTTACAAAATGATTCTAAAATACCCCAAAAACACAACTCTGTTTTTGTTATTTCTTTAACGATCTTCATTTGGCTATAGATATGATGATCATAATGTAAATTTAAATAAATAAATAAATAAATAAATAGAAATTAGCTTACATGGATAATGCATATTTTTATTTCATCTTACATATTTATTTTTCTAGGATGGCTGAAGTTAAATAAAAGTTAAAGAAACAATATTTAAACAAAAATATTTAAACAAATAAATATGTAATCAAATAAATACTCATATTTTGTCACTCCAGATGGAGTTGCTCCATGTTTCATCTGGAACTACCTCTAGAATAATACAGAATGATGTGATCCTGATGAGTGATAAAAACTTGCATGAAGTTGTTGGGCCTTTTTTGTTGTGGAGAAATGGAAGACTTAGAATAAGGTTCTTCTACAGTAACCTCTGTGTTACAGCTCCTGATAGAATGATAGAACTGCAAGTGACTATAGTATGTTATTCAGTCCTGATAAGCTGTATATATGAGAAATAACTTGGATGGAAGGTACTTACATACAAGGGTGGCAAGCAATCAGGATTCCCAACGCATGACACACAGTGAGCAGGACCCAGGAAGTCTCTGGTCTATGTTTCACCATAACACTAGCCTGCTCTGTGACCATGGGCAAATCATCTTCACCTGTCTTTTTATTCTCTTTTCTCTTGTGAAATTATCTCCACTTATATCACGGAAACTTAGACTGTCTCCGATAACATTTCTACCCATCACCTACTGCATCTCATTACTGAGATCAGTAGAACAAAAGTTTACACCACTGTGCAATACTTAAATATGACTGATAATTCAAAGAATGTGTAACACCCATTTATATAGTTGCTGAATTACAAAATCTTAAAATAAATGAAGTTTTCACTCAAGTTCTTTTTCCCAGTTGTATATCATCATTCTTGAAGAATTTATATGATGTATACCTACAGAGGCATTTTAAAACACATTTTTATTTCAGCAGTTCTTTATGATCTTTTAAATTTGATTTACTATATAAGCTTGTAAAGTGCCGTTTACAGAAGTGATATATTTGGCAATAAATATGGTAATACTCCTTCTGAATAAAATAGAAATTGAAGGAACATGGCACCTTCTAATTAGGCATGTCTTTGCTAGTCTGAGCCCTAGAATTCTCCCATCAAGCCTCCATGATTGTTCTCCATGGAGAGAAAACGAACATTGTGAAATGGGTAAGTTTCTGAAGTTCGTCTTGCATTTTTATGATGTTACTTGAATGAGGCATATGAATTGAAGGAATATAATAATAATTTCTAGAAGGAAAAAGCAATATAGCATATATTAATCCATAAGTTAAAAATTCATATAATTCATACATGTATATATTTGTATCATATACACAAACACACAAAAATATAAAATCCATCTAGTAACCAGACTATTAACTTACATTTTTCTCTCTTAACAGGAGGGTCGCTCATCTCACAAATCATATTTCTGTTGGAAATGAAGGGTGCACTGCTGCCAGCGTTTTGTAAGGAATAATGACACACTTTACTACCTGTAAGTGCTGACTGAGTGCTTCTGCTTTTCCTTCCCAAGGTGACTGTAACACAGATTGATGAAAGATTTGGCAGGACTACAAAGGTTAAAGATGCAGACCTGGAGCTAGAAGGCAACCCTGACACTGATGGAATACAGTACAATGAGAGTGCTCGCGTTATTGTCCTATCCTCTGATAACCGGGGTAATATGAAAACTGACTACAGGAGAAAGGAACAAATTAAATCCATTAATCAAGCATATCTGTGCTAAACAGTTGCTCTGAAGAGATGAACAAATGAAAAATTTACTGTTTGTTTCCATGCTTGCTAACATTGGAAAAGAAAATTAATTATAAGGGTGTAGCTAAACTATTAGTTTTTTTCTTGAGAAAACTATTTATTGCTTTGTTGAAGAACAAATGAACCTCATTAGTGAGATTAGTTTCAGCTGATCATTTTACATTAGGACAGACTAGTAATGTACTCTTTAAAGATACATAAAACAAAATAACTGCAAAGAACCAGTGCCCAATTTACAACCCTTAATATATTACACATTAAATCAGAGATGTATGATTGGTCACACAGTTTAAAAAAAAGCACATCATTTTCTTTGTAGTGCTTCGATAAGATTACATACATCTCTGTTAAGATGACTACATTAATTATTTGTCAGGAATTTCTCTAGTCAAGAGATCTCCAGATTAACTCATGGAGAGTTAACTAACTCCACATTAACTCTACTCTTGTAGGTCATTATCTGGAACCTAGTTAATTCTTTAAATAAATAAATAAACAAAAAGCTAAAGAAGAAACATTTGAATAATATATTTTTTAATAGTATCCAATCCAAACTCAGTGAAATTGTCCCAAAATCCTCTATTGATAAAGGAAAGCAATATATATGGAAGTTCTTTAATTTACAGAAAAGAAAGTAGAAATTATTTCCCTACATTGCCCTATCATCCTGCTTGAAATTATTACTGAAGTAGTCACTCCCTTTTGGAGAAAAGGAACATTACCTTTCTGTGAACTTCAAGTCTTCCTAGCAAATCATTTTCTGCAGAAGGTCAGAGAAGTTGCCTATCTTAGAAGCAGAAAAGCATGAAAGTTTGGAATGCAACATTTGTGCTGATGATTCTAATCTTTTTCAAAGAGGAAGTTCTTCATGGTGAAAGCATTCAGCTTTCAAGCGACCTGTCATGATGCAAATTCCTCCCATGGGGAACTGAAATGAAATCATGAAGATGAACTAGCCAAACATCAAATATTAATTAGCTTGTCACTACTCAATTGACCTGATTCACTCTGGAAACCTGCCAAACAAGTTGTTGTCAAACACCTTAGCTAATGAAGTTCATTTGCAGTGGTTTAATGTTTCATGACTGACCATCTTTATAGTTCAAAATGTGGGAAGAGCTTACTAAGTCTGAGACATTTGATAAAAGCTTTCTCCTACGGTGGTCTTCCATGTCTTATTTTGCATAGACATCTCCTATTGTCCTTCACACATGGGGTAGGGATAAGATCTCTTTTTCCACCCAGCAATCTATTGTTACAAACTGTGCCCCAACTTAACTTTACAAAACCTTTGGCCTCAGTCAAATGTAGCCATAGCGGGCCAGCTGTTTCAAAAGTAGCTGAGGGCAAAAAACTAACAGCATGTGCAGTCAGAGAGAGCAAAACTGCATAGGCCTTATTTTCTCTGGAGAACCGCTAAAAGTCGCTATACAGGATATAGTCCATATTTATTCATCTGCTCATTTATCTGGTAGCACAGTGTGGATTCTTGACTGTTAAAAACGAAAGTGACATTTTTGTGCTACAGGAAATTGCTTCCTTTCTTTCAAAAAAAAAAAAAAAAGACGCCACCTTTAATTTTCAATATAGTTTATTTAAATATGAGAAAAAGAAGAAGCAGGTCTGAAAATTTGACTTAGTGTCTCCATTATCTTCTGCTGAAGTGATTTAGCAGCCTTTCTCCTGAAGCTTCTCTTTGGTTGCAGAACTGCATAAGTGAATCCTAGATGTTTCCTAGAGATAATGTTCAAAATTCCCTTGTACATATATATACATAATAAATACCATCCATATACAGCCATTCTTGCAGTCTAAACAAGACAACCTCTCTTCACATTGCTCCCTCTCCATTTTGGCAGTAAATCCATGCAGCTTTAAACAATTTTAGCAGGAAGATATGTAGTCAACACACGTTTCACATGGTGTTTCAATGTTTGTCTTTCATAATCCAGCTACATGGTGGTTGTCCAGAGGTTATCTTTTAATGATATTTCTCTTTTCAGTATACGACAGGATAACATCTTTGACATTACATCCTTAGTAGGAGATGACAACATTAACCCATATTCCCCATAGTAGCATTTGACAGGTTGAAGCGTGAATGGTGATAACCGGAAAGAAATGTGGCATGGGTATAAAGGCCCATGATTCAAAAGCCTTCCTTCTGCTGGAGCAGTTAGGAGATCCTACTAAGAATTCAAGTCAGCTCCTGTGGAAGCTGCGCTTTAAAGATTAGCCAGAAGAGCCTTCTCTTTTACTGCAATAAATCTTTTGTGGATAAAAGGGAATTGGCTACTATAAAAATACAATCTTTCTTACTGTCTGTGCAGCCTCTAGTGACTCTGGCCTACAGCTGCATTCGGATGTGAGGTAAAGGATGTGCAGCCTGCTGTATGGATGGTGCAAACATCTATACAAAACTAAATGGAGCTGGGACATTATTCAGCTATCTAGTCTCTTTTATTGTGAAAGAAGCTTACAAGTCAATGTAGGTGAACATAGAAATATCGCAAAAGCAACAGTGACTATTTGTGAAATATAATGGTACTAATAATTTGGAGTATTGATGCTTAGCTGCAAATGATAAAAAGAACACCTGATTTCCTTCCAAATGAATTATATGGGTCAGGGTCTAAATAAATGAACTAGTAAACAAACAGTGGATGCTATTACATTTACAGAATTTAATGGAGCAGAATTCCATGAAATGATAGATTCAAGAATATATATATATTTTTAATACACACAAAATAACTTATTTGATGTAGATTTCCTATGAGAAGTAAGAGATTAATGAAGAGTGGAGAACATACCAACATAGGGTATTTGAATTTTTAAGAAACACATTGGGTTGCCAAAATAACCTATGGCTGTTAAAACATAAGCTTGAAAAAGACAAATTCCAAATTAATATCCCACTAACAATGCACTTGTCTGTGATGTCAACAATTTGAATTAGCAGTCACCAAAAGACATACCTTGAAGCTCTATGTCCAGTTTTAGAGTGTAGTTTTTTAGAGTGTAGTTGTTTGGTGGCTCATGTGGGCTAGAGTATTTCTCTTGCTTTTGACAAAACATCTCAGAAGGTGTCAGTTTCAAGGCAGAATAGGTGAAAAAAAATCTAGATTTTTTTATCTTTGAAAACACCATTACTTAACAGATTTTTCTCCTGGTCTACAATAACAGATGAGTTACAGAATGCTAGGCTTGATTTTGAACTCCCATGAACTTTTGGGTTTTAATTACCACTTTGCTTTCCTATTGTACTCTCATTTCATCTTGTTGACATAAGTTCTTCTTACAAACTTTTCAGTAAGAAGTCAAGTGTGTAGTTTTTTTGGCTGTAATTATTTCTCGAAAAAAATTACCTTTGATGACCCTTACATCCTAGCTTCCGTTATAACTTAGTATTTCTTAAACTGTATCTCTGATCTGTAGTGAGTTTGTCTCCTTGTCAGCCTAACATGGAGTCTTCAAAAATCATTTAAGGTTAAGATTTTTGAGAATATCATATGATAAAAGTGCTTGTATTTATATTTTTTAAGGAAGCACAATCAGTCTGATGTCAGACATGTATCATTTGACAAGTCAAAAAAAAAAAAGCTGATTAAGTATTACTATCTAAAAATTACAGTTTGCATTAATCAGTTAGAAAAGGAAAAGTTAAAATATTTCAGTTAGGTCTCTGGAGACTCCATCTCCACTGTTTTATTGCAAGGACCTGAGCCAGATGTTCCCTGGACACAATTCTGCTTCATGCATCAGTACTGGAATAGCAAAAAGATTGCTCTTCTTTGAGTCTCAGAGATATCAAGAAATTCTTTGAGACCTAGGCCTTTATCATATGAACTGAATTAACACTGCATGCAAAGGTTACCTCAAAATGTAAGCACACTAGAGTGTTAAACTCCAAGCTTCCTTCCCTGTCAAAAAGTTTGATCTCTGAAGTGTTCTTTTCCTGTTTTATTAAAATTAACTTTGCTGTCTATAGAACTTGTGATATCTATTTCTGAAATGGATAATTCAAAACTTTGCTGTTGATCTTACATATTCCTCAGCTAATTAAATTCAATTATTCAGTGTATGGTGGTCTACATTATATAAGAAGTAGTTTGCTGTCTTAATATACTTCTTTCTAACTTTGATCACTGAAGGTGTTTCTCCTTATAGTCCTACACCTAGAATAGAGAAAATAAAATATGAAAAACAGATAGGAGTTTCTTAGGTCTCATAAATGGCTATTGTAGTTTGTTTAACAATTTGAGACAGCTTTTATATAGGAAATTTATAAATTTGACAATTATGAAGCTATTCTTCAAAAATTAAAAGTTTATTTCTAAGGCAAGAATAATGTTAATGTATGCTAATCTACAATATTATGAGAAAATTTGCAGTCAATGTTATGATGTATGATAATTTCAAAGATCATCTGAAGTTTTTTTTTTTTTTTCTAGCTATCAAGCCAAAAAAATGGAGCTTTTTTGAAAAGGGTTTTATTAGCTAGATTCATTACATATAAATTAGATAACAGACAAAAAGAACAAGACAAGTTTTTTTTTTTTTTTTCCTTATAGCTTCATGTTATGAAGTGTAATTCCATATCTGATGAGAAAGCAATAGAATTCAGAAGGAAAGGTCAAGGAAGAATTTCTCTTCATTTCTAACTATCAGTATTTGTTCCACTTCAAAAAATTCCTCTTACAAACAGAAGTTTTGTTCTCTGGTTAAACTAAATTTCAAGGACAAGAATTTGATTGGACTTGCTCCCATCTGGAATGACTCAGTAGATTTTAATGAGATAGAACAATAATAGCAAAGACTGGTGTATTACAATTTAAAACAATGTTTCTCATGAGGATTTATATTGAAAAAAATTGAAACCAGGCTTTGGTCCCTGATCGCCTAGTTCAGAAAAAGAAAACCCTCCTGTTTGTAAAAGAAGGTCTTTTAAAATGAAGCAAAAGTTATTCTTGTGGATTTTATTTTGTGTTAAAGAATATCTTATAACAAATCTGTTTTTGAGATGTATTCAAATTTCTCAGTTGCATTCTTTTGTACTGAAAATTGGCAACAAAACAAAAATAATTTCAAAAAAAAAAGGAAGAAAAAAAGAGCCTCATCTGAGATGAATGAAAGCTTTTGAAAACTTGTGCAGGTGCCACAAGAATGAGCTTGTTTCTGAAAATCTTCATCAGGAGATTTATTTCTCTGCTGTAACATGTAATAGAATAAATGACATTATGAAAGTGTAAACTATTCTATTTTCGCTTGGTTGGATTTCTAGGCAGTTAAAATAAAGATAAATGTTCTCCAAGTCAGGCTTCTCATTTTGACATTCTTATTATAAATAATGTAAATTATATCACAAGACCTCTATCAGATTTAAGGGAAAAAAAATTTACATAAGGACTTGCAAAATTATGATCAACATTATTGCTTTCTCTGTGCTTGGAATGATTGTGTTCCAAATAATTTTTCTGGCTATAAAGATCCTCTATTTCTCTGTGGAAGTACTAATTCCTTTTCAAAGTTTACCACTCAAAACACACTATCACAGCTAGGTTGATGTTACTCCATATATAACTAGTAGCCTTTTACTAATGCAAAATGTATTACTAGGTATGACTAATTTTGACAGCTTTCATTATTATGTCTGATATCTTTTAAATACTTCTAGAGTACTATTTTATAGATTATTTTAAGTTTTGTGGTAACAATGATCTTTCCTTTCTGTTGATTACTAAGTCTATCTACTAATACAAAATCCAATATTTTAAAGTCCTTCTAGAATCTCCTGGATTAATCACAGTCATGGTAATTTACAAACACCTTTATAAAAACAATAATTAAAAGTCCCAAACCAGCAAGATCTATATAGCCATTGCAGATAAAAAGTGAAAAATTCTAAAGCAATTGAAAAGATAATTTATATAGGCAGTATTCAAATTCCTGGCTCGTGTTTGCCAACTTGAGTTGTTCTTTGTATAGTCTAACAAAGCCAATTGCAGATTTTTAATACTCAAACATTAGGGTCCACTCACATTATCTGTAGTTTCAATTTTCTTTTTTCTCCAGAAAGAATGGCTTTCAAATAGTATAAAGGATAATTCAGTACTGACTAAGAGGCAAAAATGAAACTGTACTTAATTGCCATGTGATTCCTGACATTATGTACCTCCATAAGCAAGTATATAGTTCCTAATAATGTGCTGTGTATTTTAAGAGCTCTTAGAATTACAGTCAGTTACCTGACTTCTAAACTACATAGTTTTCCATTTAATGGCTGGTTTATATATCTATCTTGATAAACCCTGATCTTGTACTAAGGGGTCCCTATGTGTATTATGCTTATTATGCCATATTCTTATTCAGTAGAATCAATATCTTCATTAAGAGAACTGCATCCATAAGCACAGCAGAGTTCACTGCAAAATGATTATTCCTACAGAGAAGGATCTATAGACCTTGAGGAGTCCTACAGGGAAATCAAGGAAGCTAAATTACAATGTATTGTTCCTTGAAGAAGTGTATATTGCAAAAACTTACAGGAACCCCTTAGAAAACTGAAATGTTGAACAATAACAGATCATAAAAGAATAGTGTTTTGAGCTGGACCTTCAGATTTAGAGATTCAGATTCAGATTTTTGCTTTTTTTTTTTTAACTCCTATGGAAAAACACTTTTGAAATGAGTGTTATATGTGCAAGGAAAGAAATATTCAGATAAAGGTGTGTAACAGAAGCTTAAATATAAGGCACTTGATTAAAAGATCTTTAAAAGAATGCGATATTCCAATACCTATACTAAACAGACACAAAGATAAATAGAGCTTGTCATTCCTTCAATTAAAGCATTTTTAATGTTTTAGGCTGGCAAAATTAAAAAAAAAAAATCAATTCAAGCTTCAGGTATGAGAGAAAAATCATTTGAAATTATACTGGGCAATATTAGAATAACATGCTTAGAAATAACTATCCTGCTTTTTGAAGTAGTCATTTATCATTTTCACAGCAAGTTTAATTTTATCCTTTTACCACATGATCTTTCCTACCAGAAGGAAGTAAGGATCTGAAGTTTTCCCTGTTTTCAGGAAAAGATACAAAACAAAAAAAAAAGAACTCAACATACTAACTCTGTGGAGCTGAAGACATTATAACCTCAATTGGTAAACACCCTTCTATATCATGTGAGGAATAAACAATACTCATATACTTGGGAGTTGTCATGAAATCTGACAGTCTGTCCCACAAATGCTCAGGCTGGCCATGGAAAATGTTCCCTGGTGTGCAAAGATGCTTGAGAATGTCTGTCTGATACTGCAAGGCTGAACAGATATAGTAAGGAACCTTTGTCATGGCTGAAAGGAAGGAAAGGAGGATGTATATAATCTGAGTATAAAACAAAAAGAAAGTAAACAAGTTTTAGGGCACAACAGAACAGATTTAGGGCACAACAGAAGCAATGACAAAACAAGGCTGTATACATGGCTGAATCATGTTAAAAATGCAATTAGTTATGTTATCAGAAAGATACATATTCTGAAGAATATAGACCAAAACAGGAAAATATGTAGAGAATTTTTTTTTTTTTATTTTTATAAAAGAGTTTTATCTTGTTGGATAAAACTTGAATCTTGAAAGATTATAAGGAGGAAAAGGAACTTTCTGATGAAATTGCATATTCTGTCAAATGGCATAATCTGTGTATCTACTTATGAAACTCTTGCATAGACAGAGTAGTCTGTATATTGCGTATATCAATTCCACACCAAAACCATTAATTTGGCTGGAACCTTGCTTCAGGATCTGGTATGAAGAAATGATCACTCTACTATCCCACAATGTGTATGAGTATTATTTTGGCAAGGATTAGAGGGGGAGTATATTTTTATCACTTGTATTTGGTCTGGTACCCTGCCTGATTTGTTTGTAATTTTAGGTGTAACAGTGAATCATTTGTACTAAGCAATACAATAAACATTACTGTTTCTAGTCCACACAGACAGTAGTTAGGGAGTCTTTACCTCTAGGTTTTGGTTCATAGATAGGAACAAAAGATATTGTGAGCTTAATAAGGCAGATAATGAGAAGAGAATAGCACTGCATCAATGCTGACTTTGACAGGATGTATTATTGCAGTCCCTGGCTCTTTCTAAATTTTCTAACATTTCTAAATTTTAAAACAAAATAATTCAGTTCCTTACTTTGAATACTAGTTGGATTTTAACAGTGAAAAAGTGACAACTTTAAAAATATCTTCTCCTAAGTTTTCTTTCCGCTGCTGCAACTACCTGAAGAACTTACCTTCAGGTAGAAATACTTCAGAGTTCGTGTAACAGCATTCTAGATTAATGCTTCTTAATGCCAGAAGGCAGCTCTTGCTGTCTCATCTCTGATTCATATTAAGTTGCTATAGCTTCTCATGGTTTCAAAGTCAAAAATTTCTGATCTAGATGTGAGATCTTCACCATGAGATTTTTACCATCAGTATTTCCCTCATAATCAGTTTGAATATTCCAACTCTTAATTTCATCCCATACAATTTTCTTCTAATCTTGCGTGACAACTTAGTGATATTTTTCTCTCTCTTAAAGAGAGAGGAATACCTACAGATATTTGAAGTTAATTGGGTTCTTCCATTGTTAATCTCCTCTGAGATTTCCCAATCACTTTATTTTGTTTTCTAAGGTTAATGGTTTGATTATTGTACAACTATCCAGATTTGTATACAACTATCCAACTATCCAGACCACTTGAAATTTCCTTAATAGTGTGAGATTCACATGTTCTCTTGCAGAACCTGCAGAAAGAAAAGAGTAATTGAAGAGATGACAGCTGAATTTTCTTCCTGATCATCAGTATTAGAATGTATTGGTGCCTGAGTAGGATTAATTTTTGTAAAAATAATCTTCCACTTTTATACTACAGTAAGATGGATATTCATTAGAAATAGAAAGAAAGTGCTCATGGTAGAATAAGACTGTGGAAATCATCTTTGCAAGACAAACTATTTATCCATTGGAAATCACAAGTCTTTGTAATCAGCATGTGGAAATATGATCTTTTTGGTTAAAAATATATATTTTTAACTAAAATTTGTTTGGAATTCAGAGATGGGCTGTCATTTAAATGTCTGTGTGACTATTCAGGCAATGTAAAGGCTAAAATATTGTAAATTTTGCTTGTGTAAAAAGAAGGAAATAAATGCCTAATGTTATCTAGAATTCAGTGTGAATTATACCCCCTTTTGCTGAAATCCCACATACATTCTTTTTGGAAGGATAGGTTAGAATTCGGTCATTTTACCACCATATGGAAAATCAGTAATAATCCAGCAAGCAAAATCCTGGATTAGCATATATAAAATCCTTCACACAGAACAGAAAAAAAAAAAAGAAAAAAAAAGCCACAGAGAAGAATTATTACGAAATTTCTTAGCAAATATGAATTTAATAGTCACAGAATATTACAAAGAGTATTTGAAACATAACCTTTACATTAAACCTACTAGATGATAAGGCTTCTTTATCCAAGACTTTCTCCTTTAGCTTTGTCCTGTTTTTTCTTATAAATCTCAGATTAACGCATTTAACTGCAGGCTATATCTAAGTGCTAAAATCTTTATACCTTATAATATCGGCTAGAAGTCCTGTCTCAGTTAAAAAAAAAGCTTCTGATGGTCTGAACAGTATTTTAGTGATGGGCTTCCTGAAGTAAGCCTTGACAACCTCAAACTGTGTCCAAAAGCGTCATGAGTGTCAAGTGTCATGAGCCCTTCAGCAAGGCTTTTGACACCGTCCCTCACAGCATCCTTCTGGGCAAGCTCCGCAAGTGTGGGATAGATGAGTGAACAGTGAGGTGGATTAGGAATTGGCTGGATTGGCTCAGAGGGTGGTGATCAGTGGTGCGGAGTCGAGTTGGAGGCCTGTGGTTAGCGGTGTCCCCCAGGGGTCAGTCCTCGGCCCAGTCCTGTTCAATTTATTTATTAACGACCTGGATGAAGGGATGGAGGGCTCCCTCAGCAAGTTTGCTGGGAGGAGCTGACAGCCCAGACTGGG
>VZSV01000027.1:3929704-3964092 GCA_013398735.1 Nothocercus julius | reverse complement strand
GTGTGCAGGGGGGTTGGACTAGATGATCTCTAAAGGTCCCTTCCAACCTTAAGCATTCTATAATTCTATGAGTGTTGCTTTTAATTTCAGATGCTTATCTTGGTTCTCTTGAATGAAACCTTGCAATTTGTCAGAGCTAGAATGAGAATATATGAGGTGGGAGGAGAAGAGCTGTTTGTTTGTTTGCTTGCTTTTAGTTCATTATTCTCTTACTTCTTGATCTTCTAAGAGATGGCTGAATAAGGAATCTGTCTTTTTAACAGCCTCAACAGCAAAGATGGAATCTTTGAACACTGTCCAAAGAAAGAAAGAAAGGAAAACACTGTAAGATTTAAGTAATTAAACAAACAAACAAACAAAACTAAGAGTTTGAACAGGTTCTTAGAATTAGAAGGAAAAAGTCTAGGCAGCAGAACTTGTCATGAAATCTTCCAGTTTTCTCCCTTCAGCTATATTTAGGATTTTTCTCCCTTTATCTATATATAAGGAGCAATAAAAAATAGCTCTGGGCTGAACAGCTGATGGAGTATTTATCACTCATCATGATATCCACAACTCCGTGGTTTGATGGATGTTATTCTCAGTAATATTGAGAACTTATGCAAGCTTTTTTTCCCCTCTATGCATGTTCAGGATTCCCTAAATCACTTTCAGGTCTGTTTTCTTATCTGTTTCATCAGAGAAGATTTCTGTACCAATAAGCTAATTGCCTAAGACTCTTTTCTAAAATAATCCTTACTAATGAATTTAGATCTTTTTCTTTTTTATTTTTGATGTTATACCCATATAACTACTAACTGCATTAACTTCATATGAACATATGAACATATTAACTTCACATGAACTTGCTATCTGTATTGCAATCTTCTTCAACTACTTGAGTATTTTTCTAAAAATGATATTTTTTTGTTCTGTTTAAAACCCAGTCTTTTGGGAAGCATGTTCTGTTAATTCACCTGGGCCCCATTTCATGTTGGCCAGTAAACACTATGCAAGCAATATGAGTGTTGCTGAAGTGCTTGGAGAATCAGAAGCCCTCTTCCTACTTTAATCAATGTTTTTCAATCAATTTATTATTAATTTCAATCAATTTATTTTTGAATGAATCAAACACAAAGGAGGGTAATATCTAAACTGATTTTAATCACCTCAAGTTCTGACATCTTTGAAAATAATTATCTATGGTTCCTGTACGCAGTCAATGTAAGGAGACAGACACATAAACTAAGATGAACTACCTTCTGGAAATGTTACCAAGAGAAGAGCTGCTTCCCACTCTGCACTGGGACTAGATAAACTCAGACTAGACACACTTAGATAGGTAAAGCTGCGACAAAGCCTATAGAAGAGATCATGGACTAGTCCTATAGATTTCAGCAGGAGATAGATATCTAGCTTTTATAAGAAAATCTGACCTTGAGTAACTTGTTTCAGAGTTGTAGAAAGCGATGGAAGAAAGAATTAAACCAACATAGTCTGAGATAGAGATAAATTTCCTAATTATATTCTTCCTCATTTTTTAATCTGATGTTATTTCGCAAGAAGTATTGTTTCATCCTTTAACTAACAGAAGCACTAAAAATGTCTGCGAAACTTAAAAATTTACATAGTTTTATGATAAGAAAAGATCTCTCAGGACGTCCACAATTATCAAAGCAACAAAGCTGTCTTTTTCTCACAAGAAATATTTCCTTGTTACTTTCTCTGTTATTATTTTTCTAGCTTCTTCCCTAATTCAATTTCTCCAGGTGCCTGTTTATGCTTTAAATATTTCAGCTCCCTTTTAATAGTAAATAAAGTATCTTAGAGGCATTGCTAGACCACAGAAACAAATATAGCTCAACAGACATCCTTCAGGACATCTAAGTCTGTATTTTCCTTGACCGCAGACTGGTAAAGAGAATCAAAATTCAGCACAAATTCTGAAGTCCTCCTCTCCCAACTCCCACTAAAACTAACTGAAAGTCTCGGACAATGAAGATATGAAAATATGATCAAAAAACCTTGTCCTACCATAATGCATCAAAAGGAATGAGGTCTTGTTGACTGTCTTATAAGATTCAATTTCCAGTTAGGAAAAGACAAGCAAGAGAATGAAAAAATCAATAGCCTAAGAAATGAAGGAGAAAGCAATAAGAAAGCACTACAAAGTAGTTGGCTAGAACACTTTTTGTTAGACAGCTAAAATAAAAATAATCCTCAAAAAGGATCTTCAAATACATGATTGCAAGTGACACTTGCAATAACTAAATGAGCAGCTATATCACACTTTGTGTGAAAAATAGATGAAAAATTCTTGCTTCTTCCAGGTAAGCTTATTATTAGTATAATAATTGCTATAATATCCCATTGCATATTTAATTTTAAACATTTAGCTTTAAACATTCAGATTTCTCATTACTATGACCTCTTTACTATCTTATCTCATTGTTAATATCTCTGATAATCATTCCTACTAAAGGAAGCTCCAAAGAGCTATCTAGCCCATTTATCCTGTCCATTGATATGGCAAGCAAGAGATGCCTGGAAAAGCATTCAAGGACAGGGCAACCATATCTATCTATTTATTCCTCATTAATTTGCTAGATATAACAAGTAACATTTGCTAGATATAATATTATATGTAATGGCCCTTGGTGGCCTTTGTTTTCATGAATTTCTGTAATACTTAAAAAACCTGTTTGGCTTCACAGCGTCCTATGGCAATGAGTTGCACTGTCTGTCTAGCTGTTATGCATATGTTCTATTTTACAGCTTCCCCCCCTTCTTTTTACGAGCCTCAGCATCACTCATTTCCTCATTACAATCATGATTTTACAGTTTTCTATTATGCAGTCCTTCAGCGCTCTCTTCCTGTCTGAAGAGACCTTGTCTATAAAATCATTCTAGATAGAAATCATTCCATCCCTCAGCTTTGTCGCTTTTCCTTCTATCTTTTCTACTTGTACATTTAAGATTTTTAGATTAATGCTTTTGAGAGAAAACTATGATCTTATGGCTAAAGCCTTAGACTAAATTCAGCAAAAAGGGATTAAATTCCTGTTTGTGTCACAGTTTATGCATTATTCAGTCTCTGCTTAATTTTGAGTCATCATTCTCTGCTATGTGAATAAATTCTTCAGAAACAGAAAAGTCTCTAGTTCCATCATGTAGAATATAATCAAACATAATAGAATACTATGAATACTTTGAATACTGGAATACTTTGAAAATAATGCTTAGATAACACTACAGCATGTGAATGATTTGGTTTGACAATCTCACATCTGTTTTTGAATCAGGCCACTAAAGAGTCTCAAAGGTAAGTCTGGGTATCTCTTTTTTTTTTTGGTGTTCGTTTTGGAAAAGCTTTAAAGAAGGACTGATTTACAATGGGCTTGACCTCAGACCAGAAAGTCAGGCATCCAAAACTACTGATAGTTCTACTGACACTAATTATGCTAGTTTGTTTAATCTGTAGTCAAGTCTGCTGTGCCAGACACTGCAGAACGTTGACGACAATACCTTCAGAAGGAGCCATGCTTCCCAGTCTTTTCATGTTCTTTAAATTTCTCCCTGTAAATAAAACAACCATTGTTTCTGACTGATTTTTGAAGAAAAATAATCCACAGAAATAATTTCCTTCAGATTCTTTTCTAACATCAGCTTTTCAGAAGTTTGAGTTTCTGAACTGTAAATAACTATGAGTAAACTTGTATAACTATGAGTTAAAATGTCAATTGACAGAAAGTGAAATAAGGCAATCCCATCTTTATTAGATCATCTGCACCTGGGTATGATAAAACTGTAAGAAAAAGGCAATAAAAGCCCAATTATCAATTAACCAGGTTACAGGAAGATTAAATAAGTGTAAGGGATAAGCATCCATTGATTCATCCTAATGCATAATCATAATTCAATAATTTATTTCATACTTTGAGAAGTGGGTGAAAAATTTGGAGAAAACTCACTGGATTTTCTTCTAATAAGTGTATACTGATTCTTTCACTCGCATCCACTGATTTCTGGTGTTTTGTTACCCAAAACAGCATTTACTGTGTCACCTTTCATCACAGATCTGTCAATTTTAAAAAATACAAAGCTTATAAAGCCTCTTTTCCCCTTTTCTGAGATTTATTTTTCACTGAATAAAAAGAAAAAATGTTCAGAGAAAGCTCATACAGCATCATGCCAGAAAAGCAAATGAGGAGGATGTCAGAGGAAATGAGAGAGCATTTGAACTCCAAATCATATTAAGGTACTTCTTTCTAATCAGTGGATAATATCTCTGAATTTCTGTACGTGGCCATGGAGCCTAAGGCATCTCACCTGGAGTTCAAGAAGCCCTAAGGCTTTCCTCACACTCACAGATCACATGTAGGAAAACCTCCACTGTAAAAATCAGAAAATTTAATGAATTTTATTGAGCATTTGCATTTTTTTCCAATGTACAAAGCTTGGCATAGTTAGAAAAGAAAGAGAAATAATATAAATCTCACTTCCCTTTCTGTCCTAAGCACTTACTCTCAGATATCTTTATGCACTCAAAGAGATGATATCAGAACACGTGCTAATTATTTAATAGCTACTGATTTAATTGTAGTAAAGGCTACAGAACCATTTCAAACAGACAAACAAACAAACAAACAAACAAACCAGAATTCCTTTTGCAGGATCACTGTAGGGATATATATTGCCTTTCCCAGAGTTTCAACAAAATAGTCCAGTTACTTCTTTGTAGAAGGAGGTAAGGTACAACTGGGTTTTTCCCCCAGTGTGATCAGCAGATCTGCTCTATCTATGGCAGCAATGCAAAGTGAAGGTATCAAAGGTTTCCACTATTTTGAGCATCAGATTATATAAGCAGGAAAGAAGGGGAAAACAAACAAACAAAAAAAAAAACAGCATTATCCTCCAAGGATGACTGCCCTACACACAAACTCACTCCTGCCTCACCTCAGTGTGCCATAGTTTAACCATTCTATTTTCCTGGCTTGCATTTAAAGTAATTTTCTCCTCAGGGAATGACTGCACTTAATTGATCCATGTAAGCCCATCTCACTGGAAGAACTCCAAGCCTCCAAAATCCATCAGGGAAAAGTTAACAAACTTATTAGACCCAAACATCTCCCAGTAGAATATTATTTCATTCTTAAGTGAAAGACACTGAAGCAAGAACTGCTGGAGGAAAGCCATACATAAATAAAATACTGTGAAGGACCTGATATAGAACAGCAGTAAACAAAAAAAAAATCTTGGGTATTATCCTCTGTAAGGTAAAAGCTTGTGAGCAGCTTACATCATAAATATACCATAATACAACAAATGTTTTGGTACCCATCCCAGTATGTATCCATTTATTTCTCTAATAAAGCCAAACATATTCCATAACTGAATAGCAACTGACAAAATTCCAACATTTCCCATAATTGATTCTAAGATGACCCAAGCATTCAAGTTTTTGGGAAAATTTCACTTGAAAATCTTGCACACTCCTTAGACACTCCTTACTATTTCCAGCTGTGTTATTATCCACACCATAAGCATCAGTAATAGCTATTTGTTATGACATCTGATATTTTTGTGAGCTTAGACTTTTGAAAACAAATAATTTCAGACATAAATAATAAAAACACAAGGTTATTACAGTGTCCCACGTACACCTATCTGCTACTCCTTGAGTCTTCACAGTCTCCAATATAAATCTTGATTTGTAAAATCAAAAGACTGTGGGGCCAATTACTTTTAGAACCTACTTTACAGGGTATTTAAAAATAAACTGAAAAACCTGCACAGAAAACAAAATTCTGTGGTCCTTCTGGACCCTGAAGCTCATATTCTATCTTATGAATTCTCTTCCATCCCTGCAGCTGGAGCTCAGCACATACATCAATGCCCCAAGTATACTTATTTGCTGAGTGATATATATATTTGTTCATATACATAATTATTGATTTGAAATCTCTTATTTTAGCTTCCTTCTAAAACTTTAGCACTTTATTTATAGAGTATGAGGAGCTTTATCCTTTTAATTGACTCATTCTGTGATTCAATATTTGCTTGTGTTACCTCTGTGGAAACACAGTATTGCAATGCTTCTCTTTTTATCTGTATTTTTTTTCTCTTTTCAGTCAGTTCTTTGGAGGTTCTTCAAAGGTGTTTCATCATTTTTTTTTTTTTCCTAAAGTACACAGGGCTGAAATATCTATGAAAGATCTAATAATGAGATAAACACCTTGCTCTTTTACTTATGTTTCACCTTGAAAGATAGATGGCCTGAAAGCACACATTTAACTAGCAGTCTAGCGAGAAGAAATCCACAGCACGTTAGTCTCCATTAAAAGGTACCGCACACTGGAAGTTTCTCTGTACTATCAGATTTACTCACCAGTATGCCAACTCAAAATCCTGTGTTAGTAATATTAGAAGTCTGCTACCATAGGCATGGAAGATTGGTTTTGGAAATGGGGATAATGTGTACAATAACATGAAGTTTGGCACAGATCAAAGCAACTGGTACTGAAATTCCTCAAATCTCTGTTATCTGAGGTTTTCAGAGGTGACTCCAGTTCTGAGTAAACTAGCAAAGCAGACAGTACGCTCCCCCGACACCAGCTGGGCCAAGGGTTTGCCTTATGCATGTGCTCCAAGGCTTGCTGACACCATCCCCCAAATTCCTTCCTTAGCCAGCTGCAGACATCTTTGTGGATCTCTTCAGGAAGCTTTTCTTCAGCTCAAGTAAATGTCCTTAATGCACTACGGGTTAACCTTAGGCCTGAGAGTCAAAAGTTATATATTTCCTTAGTAACTATTTAATCACTGAGACTTTCTTAAGGATTCTGTGGTACCCACCGCCTGGCCCTATTCCCGTGTCACATTTGGACATTTTTGGATACCATGGATAAGGGAGAAGTAGTAGATTCGAGGCTGAAGCAGCTATGGCAATGGAATACCTTGAATGAACTGACATCTTCAGTCCATGACTTCCTTTTCTCTTAAGGCAAAGGGCTATCTCAAAGTCCTTGACCCTGCAATTCTTCTGGCCAAGGATGACTGGGGCTTCTGGATTTGGGGAAAACCCTGAAGCTGGCAGGACCATGTCACCTTTGGCAAGTGTGAATGACAAGCTGCGACTGCCAAATGGTTAGGATAAAGAGGTATGTGAAGGTTCTCCACTTCTAACTGTGCTGTACCAATCTCCATAGCAGGTGGAGCACAGGTCAAGCTGGCTCCAAGTCTTCAAGGGCGTATAGTGACACTGCTTATTAGGCCTCCTACACTCAGCAGCAGTCCTGTCATCTAAAACCTCCCGACGCCTCACCACCTTACCCTGTCACCTGAGAAATGCCCTCCAATAACACAAAATTAAGCAATCCTTTTCCTCAAGTGAATTTTATGAAAGGTGGAGAGGGGCTGCAATCAACCCAGCAGAACAGTGTAGATGAAGTGGAAAGCGATAAAAAAGTGAAAAGGTCAGTGAAAAGAAACAAATGGTGCAACAAGAGGAAATGAGAACAGAAAGTATGAAGAGCAAGAAAATATTTCAAATCAGGGCATATCAAGGAAAAAACAAGGACTCCTAGAAATGACTCTGTGGAATTCTGCTGCAGTTATGCTACAAACAGGATTATATTTCATATTCACTAGAAATTGATAATCTAAGGGAATCTGAGAGAAATAAGATGCCTTATGTTAAGTAGCCTTAACAACCTCCTGTATTTTTCACCTCTTCCTTATGTCATAATTAAGTCTGGACCTCAGCTAATTCTCTGTTCATTTTTTGTCTTAATTGAATGGATAGAGAGCATATTTTTGGAAAATTTTGGATTAGTATTGCAATTAAAAATAGTTCAGAAAACTTTCTGCCACAACCGATAGAAGTTTTTTAATAAGATTATTTTTGTTAGAATTTCCTTTGTAGTATAACAAGTGCTTTTAGATTAGATATTAGTACAACATGATAAGATGTTATACATTATCATTTAGCAAAGCTGTCATGTTTTATTTTATGCTTTTTTTTTTTTTTTTTTTTTTTTTTCTTTTTTTTTTTCCTCCGAGGGAAAAAAAAAAAAAAAAAAAAAAAAAGATTTAAAACAAATTTTAGTGTAGCACAAATACAGGCACAATAAGTAACTTTCACTTCAGTAATGCTTTACCAGCAAAAACTCCCCCAAATATGAATTGTTAATAAATGCATGGAAGATACATAAAAATTTCTATCAAAAAATTAATTTTATAAAAACTCCCAAAATAAAAATTTTCTATCTGATATATAAAAGCCTTGAATATAATGAGCGGTCTCTCAATTTTTTAATACTTCCTGAAAACTAGACTAAGGTGTAGTAGAAAACATTTCAGGATCAGTGAAATCACAATAATTACCCATGAAACTACTAAAAAGTCCAGTCAGTCCCCCTTCTAAAATAGCTCTTCTATATCATCATCTTTGTCAGTCATTCCTTTAAATAAATCCCTGGTTAAAAATCTTATAACTTGCATGGAATCCAGGAATTCCAGGATGTATCTTTTTTAATCATAATTGCAGGAACTTTTATTATGGGTCTTCTGCAAATAAAGAAATTAGGGAATTTGCAACTGAAATTTATATATCACATTAAAGTTACATTATCAAATTATTTCAGCAGTGCCTCACCAACACTGGTCTTGAAAAAACAGTGACCCACCAAAGAGGACTCCCTTTGTTTGTACTCAAAGGAGGCTGAACTGTACCCAAGGTCACCAAAAGAAAGCAAAGTTCATTCACCCAGAGCTCATTATAGTGTAAGGATATTAATTATGCTGCACATCTCTGAACGATTGTCAGTGTGCTAGAGCACTGCAGAGTCTAAGAATCACATCAAATGCTGTAATAAGAACCAGCATAAGAAGTTAAAAAAGTGGAGGTGGCTCAATTTCAAGGGATTTGCTTATTTTTACTTATTTCAAGTCTGCTCTCACTCTGGAAAATATTTAATATTTAAAAGATAAAGTAAAAGATGATGACACAAGCTTTCTTTTTCTGTAGGTACCAAATACATCTGTGTTTTTTTCCACTATGCAAAAGTAAATCTGCAATTATTTTGAAAGTAGTGTTTTTTTGAAGTTTCAGCTGCAAGGCAGCAATATTAGAAATAGCAGCCACCCAGAACTGAAAGCAGTTCCTTTAATGAAATCTGGTATAAGCTGTGCTACACAGTTCTACCGCTCTTTGGCATACTCTTTTTTGTTGTTGTTCCAATAGTGGTATATTAGGATCAATTCTATAACTTTATTCTATAAAACCTACCAATAGAATTATTCTCATTACAAAGGACAAGAAAAAAGTGTGCATATTGAAATTAGTGGGAGCTTTGGGTACATGAAAGCTACAAGGTATAACTGCTTATAATTACCATTTTTTAAATGTAATGACATTTTCTGTATCTTTTTAAGGGATTCAAAATTTCTTCATTACCAGTTCAGTATTTAAATTCTGAAGGTTGCCTAAATCTAGCAACTGAAGCTGAGACTTGAGATAAAAGGGGAAGATTTTCTGAGGGAGAAAAGTAGTTCTGAAAAAAGTAGCTTCAGCCTTAGATGATCCTGATATCTGATACAATAGAAAAGCTGAAGAAGAGATTAGCCATTTGAAAAATGACCATTTCAAAGAAGTTCATTGATTTCTTAAAGGAGTGTTCAACAACAAGAAAAAAAATACATTTTAAACATAAATGGCAAAGATCCTAGTGGTAGGTCATTACTTAGATCCAAAGTACTCATAATCTGCTACTTCAAAATAAGAGAAAAATGTTGCTACTGCAGTAATGAGCTAGCATTAGCTATGATGGTGTGTGCCAACTTGGGGTGACACATTCAGGCAAAAAGATGCTGCTAAAATAATTCAGTCTACCTATAAGTGTATAAGTAATTAAAAAAAAAAAATACACATCAGTAAACTGTTAAGTGCACAGCCTCCTACACAATTCATCTGATGGCAGAGAAAGCAGTGCTGCTAATAAATTAGGGCCTCTAAAATTATGTTAGGCCTCATTCATTTAGTACTTTAAAAAAATGTCCTGTGGAGAGTTGCTGAAGTTTCTGTTCTGCAAAATGATTATGCTATATATATGAGATGTAAGGATAGGCCTAGCAACCAGCTCAAAAGCTCACAGCCACAAGCACCAGTGCTAGATACAGTGGTATGTGTAAGAAAATATAGTAAAAGGAGAGCAGATAGCAATTTATTTACGATAAATGACTGACTTTGGATTGTACATTATTATATCGGTTTATTATTTTATGACATATTATTATTCAGAATACTTAATCTGTGGAAAACAGATTAAATATTTTCCCACAAAACAACAAGTAGAAACTACAGTGACTTTTTTCATAAGTAAAAAGAAGAACCAAAGAAAAAAATACAGAGTAAGGGAATTAAAAACAGACAGTTAACTCCCTTCCTTAGAAAAGTTTTGGAACAAATAATCAAACAAAATATACCTAGCAGTGTAAAGAATACAAAGAGATAACTAACAGCTGTCAGGGGCAAATCATGACAAATCATTCTAATCTTCCTTACTACAAGTTAAAAAAAAATGTAGAGCATAAAGAGGAAAAAAATGGATGGTTGGTATTCAGTTGTTTAAGTATGATATTCAACACCAGATTCATGAAGGCATAGAGGACAACCATACAAGGCTGACAGATATGACCCCCATGAAATCAGCTACCCTCTGGTTGACAGCTGGAGGCTGGGAAGAAAATCTTATGTTGCCTAAATGGTATTGGACATCCATGCATATGGACCTGAAGCCCATATCAAATGTCTTATGCCTTAGCTTTCAATACATATTTCTAGGAAACAGGGTCAATGCAAACCCTCACTAGTTGTCAAACCAAGAAGATTTTATTAAAAGGAGCACCAAAGGACTTTGGTATGGTTCAAGATTATCCAAGTCACAAACAGATGAACCAATCTGAAATTCTCGAAGCCTTATATTTTTTGTAAATATGCTCAAGGATAATGATAGAATTGATAGGCAAATTAATTACCTATAAAAAATATGATATAAATAAGCAAAAGAGAGTACATTGAGGTGGCAATATAAATAACTTGCTGGTTATCAGTACTTCTGAAAAGGAGCATACAGTTATTATGGGTAAGAGTAGGTAACAGACCAAGAACAGGATACCGTGGCAATATCAGGAGTAAGACAGGCATTATTTACAGGAGAGGAACTTGCAAATCACATAAAGTAATCTTGCCATTGTATTCAATGCTGAACAGACTTTTAATGAAATATTTTGTCCAGGAAGGGGCCCGGCACTTCACAAAGATACACCAACATGGTAACAGGCTCAAGTTTGCACAAGGCTATTGCAGAGAAGAAATATGTTCCCCACATTAATTAAGAATAGGACTAGCAGAGCTCAGACTGCAGTGCACAAGGCTCCAGCAGGCAGTGACAAGGATAGAGAAAATCTGTAATGGTTTCCCAGGGACATCACAATCTCATCCCTAGAATCATTAAGGATGGCTAAACAACCACATCTCAGGAATAATTTACCCCATAGGCTGAAAATTGAACAAGATGACCTCCTGCAGCCCAGTTTCCCTGATATTTTTTTGTGTGGAATGTAGTGTTCTATTTTCCTAGGACGTATTTAACATAATTTGTTATACCTACTGAATTACTATTCAAGGAAATACCCAAACGAAAAGTACAATAAATCGCGGCACTACTGGTCATGACCAAGTTCCATTTTGTGAGGGCTTTTTTATTGTAAGTGATTAATGTAGTACATTATCCCTAAACTTACAATGCAACCCATGAGAACAATTAATTTTCCAATAAATTAGAAGGTAGTTAATTAATCTTAGTTAAAGTTAATTAAAATTTTACTCCTTTAAGAAAGAGTTGGTCCACTTAGCTTATGTCAGTCTATTTTCTCTAGCAAGGAAACATAAATTCTTCAGCTTTAGTTTTTAAAAGCACTTGAATTCTTGCATATAATTCTCTGTTCAAGAAAAGCAATTATGTATAAATCTTTAGCTAATATTAATTAATTTCTGCCCAACACAATCAGAGTATATTTAATGTCTACGTCATGATGACATCAGAGCTAATTCATCAACAAAATTTACATACAAACATTCTTTTTATAATTTATAAATTATATATAAATATAAAACAGTCTGAGGGAGACTGTGTAAAGGTGTTAGAAGTATAACGCAGAGAGTACTCAGCTCCTGCATGATGGGGCTAAAAATCACAGGTCCACATATTAACCTGGGAAACAGTTACTTAAAAACTCCATTATACCATACTGTCTGCTGTGTCTTGCAATGAAGCAGCACTATCAAAAAAAATGAAACTATACAATACTTTAGACCTTGTAGAAATTGTAACTCAGAGACTGAGCTCTACCCTTATACAACATATTGTTCTCACTAATATTTCAAATTTAGGATCTTATGCATCATCAACACACTGTAGCTGCTTAGCAGCGCCATGGAGATGCAAAGCGATCATAAAATCCAGTTTAACTGGATTGTGTGCTCTGCTGGTCATAAAAGTTGCAATAAAATATGATTCAAGATAATAGGTAAAATCAGAACAGATATAGTAGCAAGACATTTTTCTTCTGCATTAATAGTATATATGTTTCAAAATAATTTAAATGAGGTAAAAACACTAGGCAAGCACATTCCTTAGACTATTTATAGATTGGTTCTTCAATGGTAAAAATGGCAAAAATATGTTGCAATTATGTTATCATTGTCTTACAGTGCATTATTATAAAATAGAAATACTTTTTAATATCAGTATGCAATGTAACTCCTGATGTTTGGTCTTACCATGAGAAAAACACTGGGAAGAAAAGAGTGGTTGCAGAAGGCTAAAGTCAAATTAGTTTTATAACACCCTAAAAAAAAAAAAAAAAAAAAAAAAAGGACAGTATTTGGATATCTGAAACATGCTAATCACCTTGTATTCTAACATGTGTTAGATCTTTGGAATGCAAAGATAATTTTTAAAGCACTGATGTACAAAATGCATAAAACTATAAATTTCAGTGAAATCTATAAACAAATATATTCTGGCATTTTCAGTAGAGTCTTTACCATCCTTTCTTTGTCTTAAATAATCTTTTCTATTTCATCAGTTCACTTAAAGTATTTGAATATATTGGAAGAAAATCTTTGACTTAAATTACACATTAAGAGATAGAAAGAGGCGCTTTTGTTTTCTTTTGATTTGGGGTGGTTTTCATTATTTAATTTACAGCCCAGAAAAAACAGAGAGATCATGTCTGAGTAGGAAAAAAAAAAATTCACAGAGTAGACTGTAAACTGGAATTATTTGAAGTATACTCTTCAAAAGTTAGCAATTTCCAAGATATATGGGCAACGGAGGAGGAAATGTTGGAATGATGGTAACTGAGATTTAGGCTTCTGAGTCCCTCAGGTGCTTTTTTTGCAGTCCAACATTACAAGGTTGGGCTGTGTTAGTTTGAGACATAAAACTGATTCTTAGCCTTTGCTATAAGAAATATTGTTTGTGTACTAAGTATATGTAATGTAAAATTGTGTTAGAGGAAGCTCACACATAAAGATTGACCTTCACAAGAAACTGAAGGTGAAAAACACCTTCAGAAAGTTTGGTTAAAAGAGCTTTTTGTTTGTTTGTTTTGTTTTTCTTTTTTCAAGAAATGGAAAACCATGCCCATCTGGATCAATAGTTAATGACTGAAGACAAACACTACAGAAACCGCTCTAAGTTTTCACGTAATGTCTCACAGTTTGGGGTACAGCCAGACCTCCCCCTTCAGACCCTGGAGCATGGGATAGACATCCAACTGCCTTGGCGATGGACCAGGCTGTTCCACCACACCACCAGCCATGCTGAGCAAGGCAGCTCTTCAGGAGGTGAATGCGGTCATGAAATGCCTCTACACTGCAACTGGTTTGTTTAAAAGATTTTAAGGCATTATGCACTTTTTAGGCAAAACTAAGGAAGTACTTTAGGAATTTTTAGCCTCCTAAAAGGCTACCGTGGAGGAGGAGGACAGTGTAGGGGTTAAATTCTTTTAGGTGTACTCTTATCAATAACAGTCTTTCTTGCACACTCAAGCATTTGCAAATGATTGCCAGTAATCCAAACTGTATCTCAGTGCTACAGGAGTAAATATAAGGGACTAATGGCTAGAAAGGTTCAGAGTAAACATCTGTTCAAGATCTAAAGTGTTAATGGCTAGAAACAAGCTTAGCTAATTGCTAATCAATGGACTAATTCCTAAGAAAGGGAGTGTTTTTAAACAGAATATGGTCAATAGTAAACAAGAAATGCAATCTCAGGAGAAAAAAATATAGTGCCTAAAAAGATAAAGGAGACACTAAAAGCACAGGAGTTTACAAGAAGGGATTTTTCTCTTCAACAGAGGGAAATGTTTTCATACATGCACAGAGTAAATCTTTGCTTCTTCCCTGTTAATAAAACAAAAACATTAAAAAGTATTAGTGATTAGTAATTACAAAATTTAACTATTTGTGATCTATATTTATGTATGCAAACTTCCCCTCAGATGTGTGAGTTATTTTCTGCTTGCTATATTTAGTAAAATGTATAAAGTAAGATGTATATTCAAATGATTTTATGACACCCATGCTTATTGTATGGGGTGCTTTGAAATAGCTCACAGAACTGCATGTAACACTACAACAATGCAACCTATTCTGCATTATAGAGTGAAATTTAGTGCTTCATCTTTGATGTATGCATGTGGATATAATTAAAAGCAAGAAAGAGAAGACAGGATTTAGAAATGATATAGAGAAGGTGAAATTGCATTTCAACGTTAGAATTCAGATGGAAATGAAGGTGTATTTAATCAGGCACTTTGTATTAGCATTATTGATTACCTGAAGGGTTCTGGCTGTCACAGGCAAATGTCAGATGTTCTAATTAGATTACTGTACTACTCGTATGTGAATTAATTACACAGGGGATTGCATATAAACAAGTGAAGTAAATGCGTGTCTTTGTTTTTCATATGGTTGTTTTTTTTCTCACCAGCTTTTTTTATATCTTCTGGAGGATGACACAAAGAAATAGAGTTTCTGAATGCAGATTTGTTTTGGAATGTTCAGTAATTTCATGTATGCAGACAGCATGATTCCTATCTCTGGTTGACCAATGGGTCTATAAATCCTCACAGAAAGATTAATTACAGCTCACATCAATTTTAGCCTCTAGATGTCATGTATAGAACATAAGACCAAAGAGGAAGTAGACGAATTTTGATTATGACCATCAGAGAAAAGAGAGAGAGTAATGAGGAGGTAATGGAATTTTAAAAAGGATTGGGTTTGCTGTTTGTATCTGTTTAACATAAGTGAAGTTCTTAAAAGAGAGAAGTAGGAAGAAACAAGTTAAATGGAAGAATGTTACTGAAAGAGGAACAGCTTCCATAAATCAGCAGGATTTGAGAAAATAAATGAGGTTTGGGAACTCATGGATGTCATATTGCTGATATTCAAGGTTAAAAATGAGACAGAAAATATAATAGCTGTCAAGGAGGCAACAGAAATACAGTTATTCTTCTGGCCTTTTGCATCAAATTCTGCCTGCAATGCCAGGCATTTCTCAAAATTTTTTTCATTTAATTACACTCAAAAATAATTTTCCAAATATTTTATTTCTATTTTTTTAACTGCATAGTGCAAACACGATAAAAACATTTTGTTCAATAACACTATTTAATCCAAGGATTTTAAAATGCCTTACAGTCTTGCAAGTATTGCCTAGTGTAAGTAAATTGTAAGTAAATACAATTATATTCATTTTTCAGGTCAGTGAGTATAAAGAAAGAATAATTGGAAGGCAGGTCCAAAATGTAATTCAAACTGATAACAAATACCGAAGAGGCACCTCAAAATTCTGTCATCACCAAGTTATACACTAATTATCAGACATTAACCAAAAAAAAAAAAAAAATCTGTCAGGAAGTCAATTTAGATTCTACAAGGGCTCTTGCATGAAAGTTTTCCACTAGACTGTGTCTTTCTATTTAGTAAGATACTTGGAAAAACTGTCAGGTGTCTTAGGTGCCATCTGTGGATGTCTTCTCATCTTTATGCAGGCACTGCACATCCTACCAACACAAAATACCCATGCTGAGCACAGAGACTCAAAGAAAGTCTGCATCCTAAAGCTTGAGCCCTGCACAATACATGTAAGATTAACCAGTAGAGTAAAGCTGACCTTAATCCCTGAAGGCCTCAGACCTGATATTTATGAAGCTATGAAATACCAGGGCTCTCCTTTGCTTCTCCACTGGTCTTACTTGCCTAGTTAGCTGTATCTGCCATAAATCCCTAGACTTCTCCTGTCTTACATACTTCTCCTTAGGTTTTATCTCAAAGTTTCTGTTTCTACTAACAGTCATTTCCAAGCACAGATTAAGCTAACATCCAGCTAGCACCAGTTTTTCCCCTCTTGCTAAAGTTCACCTCAAAATGGTGCTGTAAGTTAGTATACAATCCAACTTACACTGTGATAGTATCTCTGTAGCGCTCAAAGTGTCCATTTATTTTTTTTCTCTCTCCTCTCACCAAAACCTTTTTTCTCTCCTTTTTTTGAGAAAAATAATCAATTAATCAAAATAACTGCAACAGACTGACCATGCAGATCACACTAAACAGATCTAATCCTGTAAGTATGCTGTCACTGGACATAAAAAAGAAATGAGATTAGACTCCATTGCAGCCATTACATTCCCAATACATTTTGCCTAAAATTTATAATGTACCTCAAATGCATAAATGCACTCAGCCTTGATGTACAGCATGGAGTATTTTTAATCAGTCTTTGGAAGTTTTATACAGTTGTAGCTTTGGTTTACTTCTGCTAATAGCAAGGCATGGAGGAGAAACATTTCAATAAAATATAACAAGTTTACCCAATATCATTACTCACAAACGTGCTCCTCCATTCTCAGCTCCACTTTACTAAGTATTTTGTTTCTGATGAACATATCTGTTCAAGTGTTTAGAGATTTGGATGTAGAAGAATACTGAGGAGACAGGCGATGGGGACTGGCCAGACTGCTCTGGGGCACGCTGATCTAGCTGCACTGTACTCCATGCTCGGCTTATGGACATGTCACCCACACCACGCACACAAACTCTTGCTTGTTATCGTGTATTGTGCCACACGATGCTTACGTGCTGTCTACCTGCTATTAGCACCAACTGAATTGTAACACAAGACGATCACGCGCCCAGTAGCTGGGTAAGAGCATAGGTTCCCCTTGCCCCTCTGCTCCTCGCCCTGGACCGGTGCTCAGTGGTGCCTGGAACCTCCCCATCGTTCTCTTCCTCCCGCTGGGAAACTGCAGAACCCCCATGCAGATGTGGAGGTAATAAAAGCCTTAATTTGCCTGCTGGGTGCCTTGTGTTTGTGTGCCTGCTCCCGCTGGATCCTCAGGCAACTGCCTTGTCACCCCCCAATCCTTACATCTGGTGTAGTTGGCAGGATACACAAACAAGAATGCCGTGGTTGAGAAAGGCACAAGGGGAAGGTGAGGACCTAGCAAAGGTCACTCATCTACGGCTGCCTGAAGGGCCCCCAGCTGAGCAGTGGGGGCCAATACCTGCACTGTCTGCTGCATTGGCCATCCCTGAGGACTGGCCCTCACTGGCAGGAGGGAGGAGTGTTCCCCCACAGGCAGCTCAATCTGCTATAAAATCATTGATCTTTTCTGGCATTGCTTGGGGCCTTCTTGGAAGCTCACTGGGCACCGCAGCTGGACGCTGTTGACCAATATTAGGGCTATGGATAATGATATAATATTGTTGCATTAAGGATTTGGAGAAAGAAGTGGGGGAGCTCTGGTTAGCTTGGATGGTGAGAGCATGGAGTAGTGACACCATATTCTCAACCTTGTTAAGGGAGGAATTAAACCTAACTATCCCCTTATCTATGCCTGGGCAACCACGTCATCACCCCCCCGGTCCTTACAAACTTTAATAATGACCTTTAAGAAAGTTACCATTTACATCAGATTTTTGCAATTATGCCTCAGCTGGTTCAGACACTTTCCATCATGCTCGACTGCCAGTAGGAGTCAGAGCGGAGTTTCACACTTCACCTGTTCTGTGTTACAAAAAGAAAAGAGAAAAGCTGTCAATGATTTTGTTCTCATGTGGATTTTTTCAGCACCTAAACACATTTTTTTTTTCTTCTTGCAAGTATTGGTGTATCATAAAAAGTTGCCCCAGGCAAACTGAATGAATATCATACAATGTTAGCTTATAATGAAATGTGAATCAAATTGTAAAACAGTAAGGCAACATATCTAAAAGAGCATTGGTTAAATAATAAACATGGGAGGTCTTTCACATAAAATTATCAGAAATTTATGCCCTGGGTGACAGGTTATAATTTTGAATAGTCACTGATTTCTCCTAAACTCTTTGGTGTCTGGCAGATCAAATCTTCATAGGCTGAGATCATAAACTTTTGAAGAATTATTTTTAAGTGGTCGGGATTCTCTAAAGCATAATAAGTAGAAAAAAAGAATGAAACCAATTTATTCAAACCAAGAAATTATTTTAAAATGCTCTTTTTTAACCTAAAAAATTCTAACCTTAATAAAAAATTGTTTTCTTTCATTAGAATTTGAACAGAGACACAAGTGAATTTTTTAAAATATCAGTTAATATCTGTGTCTTGAATTAATTAAATTAAAATATATTTCAGGCATACAAAGTGACTTTTACTCAATTTAATCACTGGTTAATTTGATCCTCCATTTAATTTGATCAAAACCCCAGGAATCAAATCAGCTGTATTAAAAATAGCAAAACTTTCACTTCTTATTTTGATTAATTTTGATTGCCTTAGGCAACTAATATCAGATAATTCAATCACTGGTTATAGAACATTACTATTTTAATTAATTATAAAAATGAAAAAAAAAGTGACTGAGAATAGTGATAAAAACAAGGAAGAGAATGTGTTCATAACAAAGGGACAATTATACACAACACTGTGTTATAAAGACATTTTTTACTAAATTTTTTTGTTCTGCCTTTTGTCATTGCAATCCACTTGCTTATTTTTCAAGCCCATTACACACCTTTGCCTGCAAGAAAACTTAAAGTTTAGAAAGATCAAAATTTAATGAAAAGAAACACCAGCTCCTGAGATTTCCTTGGAAGGAGAGGCCTCCTGTACAATAAGATGCAACATTTTATCTTTCTAGGAAATTTCAGACCTGACTTGAGGATTGGCTGTCAGCTCCGCTTTCCCACCTCTACAGGAAAAAAACTGGTCTCAGAATTGGCTCAGGAAGCAAATGAAATAATTTATATAAGGCTGAGGAGAGAAGAGGGAAGCAGGTCTTTTAATTACTTTCCTTCCCTCTTGCTCTGTTCTTCCATTTCTCACTACTTGTGATGTCTGGCTGGAGAGGGAAGAGAGAAAAGCAAAGACTGGATGGACTCAGAGAGACGTAAAAAATTGATGGCATAATTAAATGCCAGTTGAGAAGATTAATATTATGAAGATAAGTGATACTGTAAATTGTCTTCATAAACATGACAGAAATGGCAAAGTAAGTGTTACACATAATAATTCTAGGTGTATGGAACCAAGGGAATAATAATAACATTTTTTTTGAAAAAAAAAGCATTTAGAAAAAAAATCTGGTTTATAACAGATTAAAACATTAAAGGTTAAATATTTGAGTCCTTTTTCTTTCTTTCTTTCTTTTTTTTTTTTAATATTGCCTCCCCCATCTATAAATACTTTTATTCAAATTCTGAGACAGAATTTCCCATCTCCCAGGCCATCAGCCAAATTTTTAGAGATTAGCCTGATGCAAACTAAGCTCTGCTGAGACCTGGCACTGAGGGGAAGTAAGTATGACTCCCAGCTGCTCCGAGGCTTAATTGACACACATGATTCTAAGGATAATGAAGGGATCTAGAGCAATTAAGTCTCTCATCAATACCAAAAGGAGGTTTATTTTTAAATGACTCATGAAAACATCAAAATATGTTTTCCTCCCATGATATGTCCCTGCTAGATTCATAACTAGAACCCCATTTTCTTGAATAAATTGAGTTGAGTTACATCTCCCATCCTGCATAAGGTATAAAGCAACCAGACCAACAGAGACTAAAGGAGCTCTTGTGTTTCAGGTGCAAAAGGAGTATTTAGGAAACATATCAAACTCAATGAACCAATGTAAAAGAGTGAGATATTTTTAGCTTTTACTCTTTTTGGTGGGGCAGGCGGGGAGGGAGGGAAGGCAGTGGAGGGCACATTTTTATTCAATTGTTCAATGCAGGTTGCAATGCAAAGGAATTCTGAATTATCATCATGTCCCACTATTTGGAATTTATGAGTCTTGTAAAGCCATGGTCAGACCACAGTGATCAAACATATGTAGTTTAACAGAGGAATGTATGCTGTTACTTAATTTTATTTAATTTACTACAGTCATGGCACATCATATTTTCTTGCTTACCCATCCTGGCTATTCCTGGTCCATCCTCAGAAAGCTCCTGCTTTTGGGGATTTTTTCCTTTCCACATTCCCATGCCAACATTGTGTATTTCATATTATTTTTTCCAACACAAAAACTATCATTCTAAGACTAAATGATAGATATTCTAACTGTTGCAGATATTCTGTTGTTGATCTTTCTTATAACCTAAATAGATTACAACTGTTACTCTGTTGTTGAATTAAATTGCTGAAAGCTTCCTACAAAGGAAACAATCCTTCTGAATGACCTTACGAATTAGTTCGAGTGTATTCAGAAATTTTAAGTGAAAAGCTTTGATAGCAGTGGGAAATTCTCTTGGTCAGTCCATAAGTCCAATTGCATCTATTCCAAATCTTTCTGCTTTACGGTATTTGTTCTGCTCTTCCCTCAGGCTCAAATATATTCTCCTGCACTGCATGCACTACATTTCAGCTTGTAAAAGCAGGAACTGCTCAGATATGCAGGAGGTGATTTTTACAGACAGAGGATATAGTTCAGGCCCTAAATTAAAAAAAAAAAAAAAAATGCTTACAGTAATAAACAAAAAGCTATATGCAGGTTTTTGCGGTACTCTCCTGTTTTTAAATGTGTGATTTACAGAGGCAACTAAGAAGACAATGATTTAGTCTTTTTCAGGAAATATTGCTTTCAAAGTAGAAGAATATTGACTGTGATTAAGAACTCATTTGTGTGTATAAGAGACAGACTTACTAAGTGATATAAGCAACAGCAGGACTCATCTTTGTAAAGTTTGGCAAAACAAAGGTAAGCAATGCCTGCATATTAAGATTTTTCTCTGATTTCAACACGTGCTTTTTCACACCATGTTTATCACAAGAAGTTATGGTTGAGGAGTCAGTAGAATAAAATACTTTTCTTTCTTCTTTCCCAGAACACGTTACACCAAGCGGCAAGGACCTGTGATATTTTCTGCATTTTACTTTAAAAAATAAATTGTTTAAATTGATTGTTTGGGGAAACTATGATATGATTTTCATTTTAAGCATTTTTAAAGTTGTGAAAATGCAACAAATTCAAATAATTTTCAAATATACCTCTATTACTTTTCAAATTTAATTATTATAACAACAGTATCACTATATTAAAACCTAATTACCTTATACACTTTCTGGCTTCATGACAATGCTCATAAAGTGCTTAATATTCATGTGACATGTTACCTCACCCTGTAATATCACCATATTTATGGAAAGAAATTGTAATCCTCTTTACTGGCGCAGGTTAATTCCAATAAAATATTAAATCCATTTTCTAATCTAAATGAGTTCATTAGGAGAGGCATGGTACTGAGAATACCAAACTCTCTACAGAATTCAGCTTCATTACATTTCAGCACTGTGCATTTCCAGAGCTGTTGTACTACATTTATGAGGATTTATCTGTACTGTTCCAAAAACATTCATCCTAATTCTACTCCTTCTGTGCATGCTAATCATGAATATGTTAAGTGGAAATACTAAGCCAGCAGCCAATCTCATCCCTTGATGGGCTAAAGTTATGATTATAGAAGCAAATTTGCCATAAACACTCTTAAAGTGCCAGAGATGAGGAAATGGAGGTTTTTAGATTTTTTTTTCTTTATCTCTTTTTAGTATAGGGAAGAAGAGGAAAAAAAAAAAAAAAAAAAAGAGATCTTTGATAGAAAGGAACGATACCATAAGATGGTGAGAGAGTTGATACTTCCAGAGTGCTGTAAACTGTTTACCTTGCACTAAGCCTTTAAATATTACACATAGAACAATTCTAAACAATATAAAGCAAACTCCTTTGTGACAAATTCTGAAATCCTCTTCAATTTTAGCAGCGTGTCTCTACAAAAATAATCCCAAGAATTCTGGAAGAACTACAGGTGAAGTACAACTTGTGAGTATTTCAGAGTCCAAATGAAATTGTTAGCTTTGTTGAACTACAAAGCAGTGGCTATTTTTATCATGATTTCTACAAAATCATGAGTGAGACTAACACAATTTCTCAGATATAACCTATGTTTTAAACAAAGAAATCATAAACTGAAATGCAGGCAACAAAAGATATTCTCAATTTATTTATATTCAGGTGCCATATATATTATATTATTAACTGTAGATCAGTAGAAAAGACCTTTTTTTTCTGAGCCTTTTCCTTTTCTCTTAGGAGAACCTAATGCATGATTTCTTTGTATAGTTAATGTGGTTTGATCCATGCATCATATCCCATCAGTAAGATCACTAAAATCTTCAGTGGCCATATATAACTGCACATACTGATAAAATCGAGACAACTTAAGTCAGTAGCTACCTTTTTGATTTCAATACATCAACTCTGTTCTAAATTTCTGGAATATATCTCTTCTCTGGAAAATAAACACTTTTTTTCTTTTTATCTATTTATTTATTTATTTTAATTCACATGAGAGTTAAGACAAGAAAAAGGAAATAGACCAGCTCTTTCTTTTACCTTTTGAGAACATCTATTCTTCAGGCTACCAGATAGTTAGTAGTCTAAAGGATATCCATGCTGAATAATGTGGCCAGGATTAGGTAACTGGCCACTGGTTGTCACTGTTGCTCCACGAAACAGGAGCTGCAGATGACAACTTTCCAAAGCAGCCCTTACAGCCCAAAGCTGCATTATTTTGGTTGATTCCTTTACATGACCTAAAATCATTCACTGAATTTTAATAGTTTTCAGAAATGTACTGGGATGTTAAAGAGTATCTTATCAAAGACAAAGTGATCAGATAACTGGAAAAACAGGAATTATAGCAGAGTTAAATATACACAGAAAAAGTTGCTAACTCCTCGATACACACATGTGCATTTTGACCACAATCTGTTAATCCCATCAAAAGGGATTGTATATATCCTTTATGTACAAGTACACATACATTTATATATGTAGAGACTATTTTATATTGGTACGAAACCAAATCATGATAATACAATGGTACCTACCCCCCAAATACTTCTTACATTGTAAAAAGTGGTACTCTTTCTACAGTCCCTGTGTACTGTGGTCCTAAATGCCAACTCTGCAACCCTCAGTGCTCATTTTTCTGAGCACTGCCAGTTGGAAATTTAGCTCTATGAGAACTGCCACGGAATCCAGCTACTGACACAAGCCACCAAATGGTGCTATTTAGAGTGGCAGACAAAGAATTCAATGCTTTCTTTTCCAAAAACAACTGATTAGTATGTAATTTCCACAGGATCAGACCAAATTCATTGTGAAGCTGATCTTCCTCTTGTTCCCTGAATTTTCTGGATATCTTTCCTTCTGCAGCTAAAAAGCTGAGCAACAAAATATATATTTTAAAGTCAATTAGATAAGAGAGTGAAGCGCTTCTGAGCAGCATAACTTATTTTATCCATTTTGAAATTTTATTCTGCCTTTATTACAGGGATGCCGTGCAATAGAAGGGGCAGAGCTAAACAGCAATTTATTCTTTTTTTTTTTTTCTTTTTTTTTCTTTAATCAGAAATAAAATGAAGAAGACATAAATTCCAGGTTGGCTATCATGGAGTCCTTTGTAGCCAGAAGGGAAAAGAATACTAGTCTGAGTGAATATCAAGATTTTATGATCAAGGAGCTTTCCTTTGATTTCCTTTTGAAACAATGTTCCTGAAGATATGAGCAGAAGAGAACGCTCTAACAAAAGTAAATTAACTCTCTCTTTTCCTTCTCAGTAGCAGTGCCTGCTCTCGCCTGCTCAATTAGAAACAATAAGTTCTTCAGAGCAGTGTGTTTGTATTCGGTTCCAGTGACCAATGAGCAGATTATTACTAATGACATACAAAATAGACTTCATGTCTACTTCCGATATTGACCAGTAACATGTATCTCATCTGGTCTGTGATTTTTGCTCAGATTTGTTATAGTTCTCTCTTTCACTGCCCTAAGAGCTTTTTATTCATACGTTTGCTGTTAAAACAACATTCCATTGCCATATTCATATTTTCAAAAAAAATCAGTATTAATACTTCTCAGACACAGTGTGCTTCTATGAGCCTAGTCACTTCAACCACTGCTATTTCTGCTTGTACTGAGAAGTATCAATTAACTGTTCAAAACCTCCCAAGTTCTCAACACCACAGCAGGACGTCTTTGAGTTCAAAAGGTCAAGAAGCAAGAAATAAATTTTTAAAAATGGCAGGCTGAGAACAAATGTAGTAAATGATGGAATGCCCACGATGACCGAGAAAAAAAAATATCATACAAATAGGCTTTCCGTGCCACCACACACTGTATTCTGCCCTAAGACAAAATGTCAGCTGCAGTTTGTCATAAGAGCCGAGCTCTCTGAAAAATCCCACAGTGGTAGAGGAATTATTGGCTGGTTAAAAAGAAGCCTTTGATGGTATAGCACTGTGAAAAAGAAAAAAAAAAATCATGTTCATTTAAAAGAGGTTCCTAATCTGCCCACTTACAGATAGGGAGGTTCCCTTTCTACATTTCTGTTCTGTGCCCCACACCTCTCATTTTTAATCCTTCATTATTGTTTCTTCTGAACCACAAAACAGTCTGTGAAGGTGCAATCGATATCAAATTTTGCATGGCCTTTCAGCTATGTCCGAGTGCCCAATAAAAACTATGTCAAGTACATTATGCAATTATTGCATAAATCTGAGACTTCTTTTGAGACTTACTGTGATCTTAGAATCCCTATTCCTAAACTAAATCAACTGTAATAAGGTATTTTATTTATAAGTACAATAATAGATGAAAAATTACTTCAACCCTAGAAACTTATTTTTAAAACCCTTTGTAAAGTATTTGAATTACAGGTTATCCATCACCTGATTACATTCCAATATATTCGATAGCAGTTGCTTTTCCTCTGTCACTATGGGGTTTCTAAAATTGTCCATTTCTCAAACTTTTTTCAGATAGGGAGATTGAGTTTGAGTAGTCAATATTTGTTTTTGCACATGATAACTTAGGAAAGGGAGATGTGTATTGGTGAAACACCTTTCACGTGTCCTTGGATGGACTTCTGGTAGGTATATTTAAATATCTCGCTCTGAGGAGAAGATACAGAAAAAAACAAGCCTTTCACCAAACAAACAGCTATATCCACACAAGGTGGGAAACTGGTGGAGTGCTGCAGAGTTTTGCTAGGCTCAAAGCCTTGGTGATGGGCTGGCTACTTTGCGGGCAGACAAGGAATTTGGTTGTCCAGAAACCAGAGCCTCTGAGACTAAAAAGCTGCTCCTATCCTATTCCTCTGGGTACACAGATGTTTTCTTTCTCATTGTCCAAAGATTTAAGAGACATGAATGACTGTAAGAGTGCTCAGGCTTTTAACTTAGTCAGTCAATCCGTTTCAAAGAAATACAGAAAAGAAATAAAACAAAAAGGCCCTGAAACCCTATGTGCCATTTTAGTTCAACCTAGACCTCCTTTGGCATTTTTGTCCAGGGATACACAGACCTTGATTTTATTGGATGTGGCTGTTGATTTCCAGAGACTGAATAATTACTGTTTGGTTGGTAAGTTCTCCTCCTAAAGCAAACATGCATCAAACTTAAATGCTAGTTCATTGAAGCCATCAAGTAAGAGTTTAACTATTTCCTTGTACCAAGAAGGGAAATGGACAGCTGATACGTTTAAGCTAAAACCCAGTTGGCAATACAACTCTGGGGCCAAAATTAACATAAAACCTTTTCCTAATAGTTTTTTTTAATATCTTTTAGTTCTTGATGACATTTTTGAAAGGTAACTAGAAGACAATTTCCTTGTAGAAACAAGTTGCAGTCAAAACCATCCATTAAAGACAGTTAAGATTAATTACACTATTTTGGGCAATATAGACTGGACACCGATTTCCCAAACTGCAGATCTGCACCACAGACAGCCAGCAGCATGTTGTATACCACCATACAGTGACAAAGCTGGAACCACAGGACCATATCCCAGTTGCAGACCCATTTCTGCAGCCCATCACTCCTCCTGGCAGCAGACTATGCTGGATCCTAAGTCATGCAGCTGTTTGCATTTTTGCTGCTCTCAAAGCTCCCACGAAAGGAGAGGACAAGGAGGGCATCTGTATCTTCCACTGGCTTTTGACAGTGTGATTTTCAGACCTTACCAGAAATAACACATCCTGCTGTATTTTATCCTTCTGTTTCGATTCTCTCCAAATCCTTTGTGTAATTTCAAAAATTCAGGTCACTGTTGAGGAGGTTTAGATATTCTCTTGTGTTTTTTGCTAAAGTAATTCCTCTGTATTGTATCAAAATATAAGAGAAAGGTTTTATTTCACCTTTATCTCAGTGTGTTATAGAAAAAGAAAGGAGGAAAGACAGAGAGAAAAAAACAATTAAAAGGATCTTCTGTTATTCTGCATATCCAGATCCCCATCAACCAGACCCAAAATATCAAAGCTTTTTGCCTACTCTGCCTACTTTGCCTACTTCTTAAAAATTGAATAGCATCAGAATAAGTCGAGCAACAAAAATGTGAGAGAAGAAATCTGTGCACGAGGGTAGAGAGGGATGGAGTAGGAGGCAACTTAGCAGAGAGAGACGTATATATTTCATCCAGGTGGGAATGGTTTCCTACACAGGACTGATCAACTAAACTACCAATTAAATACAAGGCTTAAATACATACTTCAGTCTACAAGAAAAATAAATAAATAAATAAAGCAAATAAAACAAAAACCCAAGGTATCTTTATTAACAGTCTGTATATTTACTTAAGTATTTGATATAGTCTCAGAGCAAGAAGGGGCAGAAAAAGGCTGCGTATAGGTGTAAGACTGTACACAGTGTGCAAAGAAGAGATAGAAAAAGGCACCATTGACTTGCAGCCATTTGCATGCTTCATTATGCACTTACTGTTATTTCTAAATGATGTTTTATTTTGCAGCTTTGAGAATGTTTGCCATTGTTCAGGAGCACCACAGCAGAATTCCTGGAAACAAATATATATACACACACATGCGTATATATATATATAAATGCTACGTGATTTTCTTTATCACATTAATCTAATTGGGAGGGTTGCAGTCACATTAACGACCACTCCTCACTTGCACTTCTCAAAGCTAAATTATGCATGAGCAATGAAGGCAGAGAAGAAGCCATTAAAATGGCATTTTTTCAAATGTCTTCATTAATGTGAGAGGAGAAATGTAAACAAAGAGAGGGAAAAATGGATCAAACTCTGGCAGCTAGAGTTCTTCTGTATTTCTAGTAATATACTGAAGAGACATGAGTGGTGGGTAACTGGTAGTCTGATTCACACTATGTGAGGTATTTCTCCTGACTATTATCTGTGATTCCTGGTATTCCTCAGTCTTGGTGCAGACTCTGCAAGGCAGAGAGGAAGGAGAAGACAGACAGGTAGTATTTTATGTAACTGTTTGACATTAAAGTCTTTCCAAAGAGTCCAATCTAAATAACAAAACATATCTGTATCAGGTGATTGATTCCCCCTGCAACCTTTCCAGGTTCAGTTCAAAGGTAATTCTAGTTTTGATAATGTCTACACAGTTTAGCATTTATCAGCTAGAGAACTAAATAGAACCATGAGAGAATGAACTACAACTATTGTTGCTTATATTGCAGTCAAGAATCATACTCCTACACTAAATTAAGTTATGAATAATTTCCAACTGCCTGGGATTAAGTTTGAAAGAAATTCCACGGGGAGCCAGCCCTTAAGGGTCCAAGATAATAGAAAATTCTGAAGTTGGAAATGTAGAAACTGTCAGACTACAGTGGCGTTATCAGAACCCTTCCTCAGTGAACATACCTTAAACAACCTCATCCTCTTTGATTCCAGCCCTGTGATGGTCATGGAGTGGAATGGCAGGGCCCATCATCTGATCAGAACGTTTGCTTATTATGTCTAATACAACAGCACGATGACTGTCACAGAGAAATTTGGTTGCGTCCTGGAAAGAACATGTCCACATTAATACTGTTGGGACTTACACAACTGTACAGTATCCCACATACCAAGCTCTTCTTTGCACTGGCTAGAGCGCAGATCAGATCCTAAGCCTTAGCTGAATGGTGCTCGTTATGTCCAGTGGTACGAGAGGAAGTGTCTTTTCTCCAAATCCAGGGGAAACTCCCTGGTCTCTGTAAAGACAACTTTAATCTACGCTTATTTCAAAAATCCCAAATACCAATTTAGGAGCAACAGAGTGTGTTGCTGTTCTGAGGGAATCATCAAGCAGCTAAATCACAGTTCAGGATGCTTTATACTTTCAGAGCAGATATAACATATATGGCAAACTATTGCTCAGAGTATATAAAACATTCTCACACTGGCTCAAACAACAACAACAGCAAAACTATTATAATAAAATAGATTTATAAAAAATAGATAAGGTTTAAAATATATATATAATCATTATATTACAATGTATAATAAAATATATAATAAGATATAAAAGACTGAAAATCTTATTTTTGAGGCGGATGAATAAGATGGATATAGCAGCTAAATCTGTGACAGGTAATAAAGAAGAACAAAAATGTAAAGTCTTTAAACGTACCAGAGTGCAAAAGGCACAAAAAAGGGGAGGAATGGAAAAGAATAAGTGAAATTCCACACTACTTTGAAATAGTAAAACTGTAGGTTGAAATTAGCCTCCAATATCTTCATTATTCTTTATCTCTCTCTCTAAACTCATATACAATATTTTTCTTGAAATGTTTTGTATGAAAATTGTCTTATTTAAAGATTGTTTTCATCTCAAGTTTGGTCATGATCATGCTTTAGACCTTCCTTGGTATATGGTGTTGGCAAATCAATTGAACTTGGAGCAGTCCTGGCCCCCAGAATCTCTTTTTCTCTGTTGCATACAGCATAGGAACACAAGGAATTAAAAGAGAAATCTTTTATTTGGTTGTTGTTTGGTGGCATTCTGAGGCTTAGGATGTTTGAGACTCAGACAAAGCAAACCAGCCTAGAAAATCCTTCTGGTTACTGATATTAGGCAACTGTAGCTATCAAAGACCTGAACTGCATAAACTTATCTGATCATCACAGAATCACAGAATCACGGAATGGTTGAGTTTGGAAGGGACCTCTAGAGATCATCCAGTCCACCCCCCTGCTCCAGCAGGGACACCCAGAGCCCGGGGCACAGGGTGGCAGCCAGGCGGGTTGGGAAGATCTCCAGAGAAGGAGCCTGCACAGCCTCTCTGGGCAGCCTGTGCCAGGGCTCTGGCACCTTCACAGGAAAGAAGTTCTGCCTCACATGGAGATGGAACTTCCTGTGTTTTAATTTGTACCTGTTACCCCTTGTCCTTTTGCTGGCCACCACAGAGAAGAGTTCAATCTGTACTGGTGTCTGGGGTTACTCCTCCCCAGCTGCAGGACCCCTCACTTGTCCTTGTTGAACTTCAAAAGGTTCCTCTCTGCCCAACCTGTCTAGGTTCCTCTGAATGACAATTGCATAAGAAAAGTATTTTAAGTTCTGAAATAATGGAATTCATTTAAAACATTAACCCCCTTGAGGTACTAGTAACAGAAATAAACTGTGGAATGTGTCAATGACACATTTCACAAATGTCCTAATGATGTGTCTTACTATGCAAGATACATAACAACAACAACAAAAAAAAGCTGCAATAAGCAAGACAAAAACATAACTTGACTATTTTCTCAATCTGAACTCACGAGCTTTTTGCTAAAAATCAGAAGCCAGATTTAGTGGCAAGCTTTCGAAAACTTGCACAGCTCTGATAAGAAATGACATCTTTCATAAATATTCATTAAAAATTACCTTTTCTGGATCATGAATTTTTCAAGCAGACACTGATTTGACCTCTGCAAGGAACAAAACCCAGCCTGTAGCAGAAAGTCTCCATTTTCTGACAAAGAAAAAAAAAAAAAAAAAACGCTTTTCTAGGTAGGCATCTACTTTGTGTACTGCTTGAGGCTTCAGGTCAATTACCTTTGCAATCCAAGCATCTGGGCATTAATATTAAAATCAAATTACAGTCTTTATATTCTGAAGTGTTAGCTTCTTGTTTTCTTGAAAAATTGATTGCGAGGCAAGACAATGATTTGCATTTTAAAGTTTTTTCTAAACTCACATGGCCATTTCTCAACTATCTTTCAGTTTGCACATGACAGGTCTAATTGGTAATGTTCAAGCACTTCATTAACAACGGCTGGAGCTAGGAGGACAGAAACATGTTCATAGGTCTTCTCCAGCTGCTTTGTAGTGCTAGCTGTCTGGAAAACCAGGGATTCCCTTTGCATTATCATTACCACTCCAAAGCAGGTGTAGCTTAGTCTGTGCCATCAGTTGCAAGCAAGAGACACACTCATAGGTGCTGTGGTGGTTGGAATCAAAATGTGCTGCACTACAGAAATCATCACTAAGTGATGATTTCTGCCTAAGGGCTGTTTTACACAAGCATTTTGTTCCCTCTGACTTGCTATTTGCTGGGTCAAAGCCTGTAGTACCTGTTTTAAACTGCTCAAAGTTTTAAAGCATCATCATAAGGTTGGCAGCTCCATTTTTTTTTCACTGTAATCTGTACTCCATACACAGACAAAAATACCATCAGCCAAAGCAGACATAAAAAATAAACTCAGCACCCTACACAAATAAGAAGCTCACTGAGAGCTTGCCAATACGTAGGAAATGAAACACTGTGCTATATATGCATTGTTTTATAAACATCACAATAATTTCTCCTTAGAATCCTGTAAATACAGTTTTAAGGTTTTTTTAAACACTGAGGAAGGAAATGAGAGATTCCCTCATATTATTTCTCTTAGAGATAGAAATCCATATACGAGGTGTGTTAAGTGAAATATACAATTGATTTTGATGTTCTAATTCAGTTCCTTCTGTGACTTCTAGCAGATAGCCCTTAAAAATGCAGTTCTAAAAGTAACAAGACTGTAACTAACAGGGAAAAGATAGAAAGGTCAGGAACTTAGTTTTTAGGCATGCATAAAATTCAGTTTAGCACACTTCTCTCACACATGATAATATATTTAAAAAAAAATCATGATTTGTTGGTTATGATAAACAGAGAACTCTTCTAGTGCAGGAAGTTAACAGGACTTTTAGCAGGACTTAAGCTACAAATTTAGCTGTAGAAAAATTACAGTGAGAGAGTATGAACTGTATCTCTGCTAGCATGGTAGGGACAAGCATCTGGCTATGTCAGCATATTAAAACCTAGGTATTTCAGCAAATTCTTGAAAAAATGTTCAGTATTGAAAGGAGCTTTGAAAATGTTAATCTTACTTAGCTCTTTGTTTTTATATGTATATCTTGAACTTGTCTATGACAGAGCAAAATATGTGTACCTTGAATGCTGAAGTAGACTGGCACTTTTGCTATAAAAGTGAGAAATTTGACAATGATTTTTATTACATTTTACATATAAGTACTTATGTACAAAAAAAGAGGGAGAGGAAACGAAGCAAACTGCCAGAGATTGCCAGAGATTCAAGATATGGCAAATAATATGTGCTCTCTCTTCAAAGCCAAGGTGCACATACACATATTGGCTATTCATTATGAACAACAGAATTGCTATTTGCCTATTTCAAACACAATTCAAATGTGCCAAGCACAGCAAGAATACTGAGAGCAAAGAGTGCTTAATATTCCAGCCCAGCTCACTGAAAAAGGCACTGAATTGACAGAGCAGTGTTCTGTAGAGCAACATGATGTGTCTGCTTTAAATGGAGAATAATGGATTTAAGTTTAGTGCAGAACTAAAGGGCTCAATTGCTATTCATGAATTCTGAAATGTTCTACTACAGAAACTCTTTTTGCATGAAATGTTCATCAGAATCAATGTGTGGAACTACAAAAAGTAAACCTTTCCCCCTTGCACAATGCAATACTTGCCTAGATTTGTACAAATGAAGAGCATTTCTATGGCATTTACCTAAAACCACCTACCCTATACAGTAAACTATTTAAAATAAATAACTTTCAGGTGGCTGTTGTAGGAAAAGTGACTCCACTAGTGCCATTTTTTCTTTTTGCTTTTAGATAACCACATTACCATTTGCCTAGTACCCAGTGTGCCCCATACTTCAGGAGAGCAGTTATGACAGGGCCTGAAGGTTCTTTTGGATAGTAAAGAAAGAATTCTAATTTGCAAGCCCTTTGAAATGTTTCTATAGCTTAACTCCATTTTTCTCAGAAATTATATTAAAACTGAAATAGCAGAAGTCCCAGAAAATGCTTCCTGCTCAAAGGTAATTATTCAAAACCATAACAGCTCACCACTTACATCCTCTACAATTCAGCATTTCATTTGAAATATAGGCAATTCAGAAGTCTCACCAACTTCTATAATTATGGTTTATAAAATGTTTATTAGAACAGGATTTTTGATCAGTGGTTAAGATCCTAGCAGGAGATTGTCTGCTATCATGTGTAATGTACAACCATGTATAATGTGTCATAGAAATATTCTTGAAAATAAAATTAGTGACTGCTATGGTTGCCCTTTGTAGTTTTCAGGAACTGCCTTAACGGGGAATAATCACAAACAGAGTTCTTAGTCAGAATGAGGAAAACGAAGCACATTATAACTTTTATATTAAAGTTATTTGTATATCCCTTCTAATTATGTTCAAATAATATTCTCCCTCACACACTCATGTATCTTTTATTTCTTTGTAACTTAGGGCCAAATTAATCATCTATCTACTAGGAAAACATCTGCTGTTCAATGTTTATTACCATGAAAGGGATGCTAATTCTTCAAACATTTTTGTTTCCTGCATTATAATTGGAATTACCACAGAGGAATTTTTTAATCCAAATATAGTGTTTTTTAAACAAAAAGAAAAATATAAGGAATAGACAACTCCAGGCTTTTTTTTATATTTGCTTTTCTTTGGGGAGAGAGGGAAGAGGGGAGGAGTGGTGGGGAGGGTTGGCCTTTAGGTATCCGTTTATTTTTTTTTTTATATATCTTTCTTTTTGTATACTCATGACTGTGTCAGTCGTGAAGGTAGTTTCTAGAGCCTTTGTTAACAAACTGCTTGTGTCTGCATATTCTATGCCCCAAAGTAAGACGTGCATAATTTTATCATCACTGTGTGCCATCTGGAGTATATTGATTGAATTGCAGTTTTAAAATGAGATTTAAGGAATATTTTGATTGCTTATATTTGAGTATATAATGTATTTCAAGGCACTTAAATCGTATAGTGCACAAAGTTTGGTTAGAACTTTTCAAGTATGTGTTAGGCTGAATTTCCTTTCAGAAATTACATTTTTCCCCTCTCTTTTGTCTTTTTCCTCCATAGTGAGATACAATCAGGTGAAGGAAAAAAATAATTCTCATGCCTGTCAGAAATGTAGTAGTAGAAAACACCAAATTTTCACAGTTTCTCAAACCAGTGGCGTGAGCTATGAGAAAGGAACCGCAGTTTTCTCCTACCTCTTCAAAATCTGAAGGATTAAGGGAAAAGTTACAACAAACTGCCTACAAAGAAAATTTGATGAACTGATGATGCAGATCCAGGTTCATTTGACAAAGGAACTTGAAAGTCATACAAATTTCCCTTTGAAGTCTTTTGAGAAGTAAAGAAAAAAGTCAAGTTTTGAGGAAGAAGGCCAAGAGGAGATCTGGGAAGAAGAATAAATACAGTAGCAGAGATGTCCTTACTAACTATAAGTTATCTCAAGAGGGAAAAGTTTTACAGAAGGAAAAGTCATTCTACTACTAGGAAACTACAACATGGAAAGAAACCCATACTCTTAAGAAGCCACAGATTGAGCCCAAAGAGCATGACCAAGGGAAAAAGACATGTGTAAGGTCACCCCTTAACTGGGATCTGCATTTCCTTGCACTAAAAATGACCTTCCTTCCTTCCTTCCTTCCTTCCTTCCTTCCTTCCTTCCTTCCTTCCTT
>VZSV01000027.1:3917054-3929654 GCA_013398735.1 Nothocercus julius | reverse complement strand
TTCTTTCCTTCTTTCTTTCCTTCTTCCTTTCCTTCTTCCTTTCCTTCTTTCCTTCTTTCCTTCTTTCTTTCCTTCTTTCCTTCTTTCCTTCTTTCCTTCTTTCCTTCTTTCCTTCTTTCCTTCTTTCCTTCTTTCCTTCCTTTCTCTGTGATTTCTTTGAAACCATAACAATCTACTGGTTTGTTTAATTGCTTCAAGAACAACTATTTCTGAGTGTGCGTTGTTGGCACACTGAAAGAGTTTAACTTGAAACTTTTGGTGGATCTGGGGATCTACGGCAGCTAAACAGAAGATGCTGCTAAGGGGCTCAGCAGACCTTACATGAAAATCTAGTAAGAGTGTCTTCCTAGCTGAACTTTACCAAAGCTTTGTGACAAGGGTTTTCTACTAAAATTACAGAGATTACATTTCAAAATGTATCAGCCACTCTGGCTGATAAGCAAAAGTAGAAAATCAGATTGGCCGATCTTGGTTACTTTATTGTTTTCAAATTAAAATAAGCAAACATATTTTAGACAATACAATTTTTGCATATCCTAATGTAGGACTACTGAATAGGGGCTACTGTGCTCATTCTTTAATGCATCTTGGCTAAGTGGCGACGAAGACTAGACTCAGACAATTTATTTTATGATATCTAATATCACCAGGACTACACTTGAGATTACATTAGGTAGCAAAATTTATCAAAGGTTCATCCAATTGAAACAGTATAGATTAACTCTGTTGCCATAGAAACACATGATTTTGGCATACCAGCACAAGAACAGTACATCTAATTTGGTATTTCTCTTCTGACTCTTCAAGGGACAATTACAAATAAAAATATGCATATATACTATCCCACACATATCCATAGATTTAAGACTATAAAAATACAGCATTCCCAGAGTTATCTAAAACTGGTGCAATCTTAAATCATACTTTCTCTCCATTTCATACTCATATAATGTGTATAAATATATTAATGTCCTGCAAGACAAGATTTCTGATTTCTTCCGCCCCTGAAGGCTAATTGTCTATATTTGAACATCTTTCAGACATCTTCAAGTACCTTTTATGAAGACAAGTTGACCTTCTTGCAGACAAGAAGGTCACAAACACTAAGTTAAATGATGTCAAATTGTATTAGAACCTCAACCATTTTTCTCTTAAATATTGTTAAACATGAGGGGTGTTTGAGCCTGCTGATGTCCTGCGATTTAATATATTTAACTTGTCACTTTTCATGACACCTTTGTCTAAAGGAATAACTTTCTTGACCACATGCTTTATTCCACCTTTTCACCTGTGGGAAGACAGATATTCACAGATACCCAGTTGAAACCAAATGCAACCATTGTGAGAACATGGTCTGCCATTGCGTGCAAAAGAAACAATAGAAGTTATTTCAGCCATTCCTGCATGAAGTTCAGCTCACTGTTGAACTAAGTATGCAGACTGACACCCATTCTGGATTTAAAGGCCCAGTATCAAAGAGGATTTATCACATCTCTTCCTATTCCTGTATATACAGTGGTTAATCACTCTAACAGCTAACATTTAGAATCCTACCATTAGTTTTAACTTAGCTGCCTAGTTCTCAGGTACCGCTTTTTTTTTTGTTTGTTTTTGCTTTTGTTTTCATCTACTAAATTGAAGAGGTTCATAATGTCAAACATCTTTTCCCAGGTAACCTGTTTCTCATTCATAACAACTTATTATTAACCTTTTTCACAGGGAAAGAATATAAATGTGCTATTAAATACATAAATACATAAAGATTAAGGTGCTTTTAGTGTTTCCAGTTACAGAATGTTGCTTTAGATTAAATCCCAAATTTATATATTACATATATGTTTATGCATGAAAAAAAGAATCAGATAGTGGTAACAGAGGAGCTGAATTCTACATTTTTTCTCTATACCATCTTTACATTAAGGAAACATTCATTTTAACTGGAAAATTAACTCAGAATCTGCAAAATATTAACACAATCTTCATGGAAATGAATATACTTTATACTATATAAATATAGTAGATATACTATATAAATACTAAAATATACTCTAAATGCTAAATATACTATATCAATATACTAAATATAGTTGCACCTCATATTAGAAGTCCTTTTTTTTTTTCGCCTTGAGTAGACTATAGCGGTATTAAACACAAATGAGAGGTTATGCATAATCAGAAATTCCCTTCTATTTTTTTTGTGCACAGTCTTTCATTAACTGTTCTTATATGGAAACTCCAGTTAGAAAGCTCAAGAACAGCATTTCTTGTTCTAAATACAGGAAACTGCAGGCAGACTTTTAAGTTTTTTACAAAACGTGATTATCTTGAAGTAAGTAAGATGATTCATGTAAATAACTGAAGATTAATTAGACTTGCACTCAGGGAAACTTATTAAGCATGTATTCTGTTTAAATCTATTATTATTTGGGGTTTAGAACAAATAATGATTATTCATTGAAAAATATACAGAAGATCCTTAAGATGTATTCCACCTTACTGAAAGATTAGAAATGTACGTTATTTAGCAGGGTAGGTAGGTGGCTTCTGGGTAAAACTAAATCTTTTTATTCTAAAGCATATTCATTAATATCTTGAAGAGCTTTTCTTAATATTGTTGGTTCTATATAAAGTTGTCTCTCACGTCCCCAAAATCTTTCTACAATGAAAGGCAAAGAGACTCAAAGTCTTCAGTCTTTCTCTCATGGATGTCATACAAACCACACCATCATTTATAATTACTAGCTAATAAATTTTAATAATTTATTACATAATAGCAAGGTTGTATAATTATAGACATGTAGGGTAAGAAATAGTAAGTGAAAATAGATTAATAAATCTGGCAAATGCTTCAGTAGCATTTCAACACACTTTCTCTGTCTGTACTTTAGGAACCTGGTGCTGAGGCTAACCTCAGGGCTTTATACTCATAATTTGTAGGCTTTTAAATCTCCTGTCTTGAAACAAATCCAGGCACATCCCAGAGGAAATAATTTGCCAGAAGGATGCTTCTTAGTTTCAATTCCTTCTTTTAGGAGTTTTCTCTGAAATTATCTATCACTCCCTCCTCATCTATAGTACTTGTCATTTATGCAACCGTGTTAAAATAAAGGAGTGCATAAAATCCCAAACTGCAAAACAAAATAGGTAGTAATAGGTGGTATTTCTCTATTGGATTTAAACACAGGTTATACTGAAAATACATATATGAAAGTGATGCCTTTAAGACTATTCTTGTCTTCTTTGTTCTATTTTCTACTCATCAGTGGAAGGAAGAAAAAGGATTACTGTTTTATGCTTGGGATCCTTCTCATGAGATATTTAATACTATTATGAATCAAATGGGAAAGGCCACCAGTAAAGCAACAGTATTGCTTCAGTACTTCCAGTTCTTGTACCTTAGCATGGCCATAGTTTTTATGTGAACTTTTGCAAACCAGGAGGAACCCAGCCTTTTTCTAGATTGGTTTAAACAAAAGTATTTTCCTACATTGTGAAAGAGAAGCAGAGAAAATTACATCTGTGTATTGCTGATGTCAAAATTCAAAATATGACAAAAGTTCCTACTAGCTTGCTGTGAGAAAACTAAGACACAGGAAACAAAAAAGAATCAAGCAGGTTTTACAGAATTTTGAAAATGGAAGGACTTAGAGCTTTAATTTTTATTGCCAGACAAAGGAAAACAGATCATTTTAGTGCCAGTTACTATGGCCTTGCCATCTCCCACAGAGAAGAAAATGTGTCACTGTGGGCAATGCCAAAAGTAAAGGACAATTGCAAGGAGACCTGAATAGAGAACTGTTCTCCGTTTATCAACAGTAAGCAATCTGTCCTCAGTACTACTAAACCTGATGAAATTCCATGACTTCAGATTGTGTCAAGTCCAGGATATTGGCTTCATCAGGCAGGCTTGTAAACAGCTGCTGCATCATTTCTCTGTAGAATGAACATTTTGGTTCTAGCTGAAAGTCTGACATAGCATAATTAAATATCCACAGATCTTAAGACCTAGAAATTCACTGTTATGTATAATATCAGCATTATCAGCTCTAATTGCCTTTGTGAACAGAGACTGAACTTGAGATTTCAAGATGTCTTTCACGAATTTCTTCAACTAAGTAATTGGCATGTTGAGTCAGGGACAGTTGCCAGTTCACACCCACTGTACATGCCAGCCAAAGTGACAAGCAACCATGCTTCGAAGCATCCAGCTATTCACTTGGTGTGAATTGTAGAATTGTGACGGGTTGTTTGCATGTTTGCAATGTGTAGATTATGACATCTTTCTAAACATGGAAGAAACAGAAATCACATCGGTGTCATTCAAGGGATTTTGCCTGGAAGCACAATGTCAAAGGCCAGTGAAACAGTTTAATATCCTATACACCTTAACTTCATTTGTGTTTTTGTTCTAACCAAGGGATTCCATGCATTTAAATTAAATTTAACATACTCAGGGTTCCAAATTTTCAAATATTGTGTTTCACACATTATTTATCATCTTCTCTGTAAGGAAATTGCATATGCAAACTTCATATAATCTCCAGCATTTTTGTTGCATGTTCATCCTCTAAACTTTTCCCATAAAAATAAACATGTCAATCATGTCTCCTCAAAATCTCCCCCTTCACAATTACTACAGGCCTATTTTTTTTTCTTCTTTACAGTTATAACTTCTACAACTATTTGTCATCCTAATACCAATATTTCTTTATAATCCTGCATCATAGTGAACAAAATACATATACATTACTTCAGAGGTGTTTTCACCAATATTTTTGGAGAGAAAAATATCAATCACAATTTTCTACTACAGTTTTAGACTAAAGCAATTTGACTTTTCTTTCATTTTTTCTCAGATTGGACTTTTTTCTAATCATTGCCTTTTTAAATTAGACACCCTATTGCTATTTAAAAGACTGGTTTCATCAGTTTTAGATTTTAAAAATAACCTCATGCTGATTTGAATTTTAGAGCAAACCTGTCAGAATGTCATTCACATATGTTTCTTCAGAACCACATTGTCTTTGCTTTTATTTATTTTGCTCACAATAGTTTGCCATCTAGACTCACTGCGTCCTTCAAGCTAGCAGAGCATCATTTAAACTAGATCGAGCTAAATTCTTCATGATCATTCATTTGCTGTTATCCTCAATCAAGCTATCCATTTGGCATGACACTTTCTAAATCTTGGAAGCTAATTCAGATAATACATATTTTAGAATTTGACTAGAAGTACTACAGCTATTGCATTCGAGTGACATGACAAAGCTAAAGTAATTAGTTTGATAGGGAATAATCTTTCAGCAAAAATGAGAAAGAATTACTTAAAAACAAACAAGCAAGGCAGATGACTATGAAGTATAACCATGTAATTATCGGAAGTGAGAGAAGTTAAATGATTTATTATTGCGAAGATTTACCCCCTTGTAGGAAATTGGGTAATTGCCAGTGGGCATCCCTCCAGAGTTTGTCAATTTATTGCTCTCCTTTGAAGAGGAAAGATTTGTTAAACAGTGGCAAAATAAATAAATAAATAAATAAATAAATAAATAAATCTAAGGGTTTCTGTTTCCTTACTCCTTGTCTTTACAAAAAGTGTCATGCTCCAGATCAATTTAACATCCACTCGTTACCTTGTATTTCAAACTCAGGATAAGTTCATTCTTGTTTTCTAAAAATGGATGTTTGTAGGAAAAAAAAAAAAAAAAAAGGAGGTATCCCAGGACATTGGCCTTTGCCTAGGCATGCCAGCTTTCCCCCAGAGTTCTGCCATCTTAAAGACTCCAGTGCAGTGATCCTTCACCAAGCCTGGCCACTGGTTCTCAGTAGTTTCAGTAAATGTGAGGCATTCTGGAGATCCCTCAAGAGGATACGCTCAGTCCAGCTGCACTGGCAGGAGCTTCTACTTCCAGCAGCCTCTTAAATTAGGCCTCACTGACCTAGAGACAACGGGCAGGAGAAAATAGAGTTAGGAGTTTGGTACAATCAACAGGGGTTGGAGTAGGTAACCTTCAGCTTTCCCTTCCAATCTGAGTACTTCTGTGGGTCCAGGATGGATTTTTTCCAGGCATCTCCAGACCAGCAAATCCATAGAAACCACCTCAGGTCTCTCTGCATGGCATTATTTTCTGCACATACATAATCAGTGTCAGAAATTGTTTGGGTTTTGTATAAATACAATGATGATTCTAATGCTACTGCTAGCCTTAAAAAATCTCCGAGGATTAGGAGAAGGGGAGGAGATTTTGTTTTTTTCTTCTCTTTTTGATAGACTCAAGACTAATCCTTACTGAAACTACTGCAGCTGTCTTCAGTAGACTTAAAATTGACTTAAAGTTTGTAAAAGGTATTGCACTTTATCTCTTACTATGAGGTCTGTTTTGCTGTCACACGTGTACAGACCCAGTACCTGGCTCATGCACCATGAATGACTACATAAACTTTTTTTCACTGCAGCTTTCTACTAAACATAACTTTTGTTATACCAAAATCCACCATCAACCTCTCCTACATTACTTACCAGCTTATCTCTTCAGAGAATGAAAAGTACTCAATAATTCAAAGGTTCAAGGTCTCTGTGTACAATTAGTAAAATGCCTTAAAAAAAAAAAAAAAAAAAAAAAAACCACCTTTCCCACTATGGGAAATTATGTAATGACCCTGGAAACTGTGTATCTTGGTATTTTATTTTAAAGCTCACATAAATACATAAGCTTTTTAACAGTTATATAACCTGGCTGAACTTAATGCTCTTTTGCTTTCATTTACCATAGTCGTAATGAGTAATTTTAGAAGAAATCCTTATATAGCCCGTCTCTCCTCCATGTTTCCCAGTTATCCATCTCCAATTACTTTGAACTGCTTGGAGCCATGGCACTCTGGCTCTGGTGAGGACCTGTTCCATTGTACTTCCAGATAAAGCTCAGATATGCTGAAGTGTCACAGAAAGTTCAAAACACTGCACAACTAAATTTAACACTGTACTTTGATACTTTTTGAAGCATTCATATTAGGGAAAACAGAACTTATGTTTTAATATAAGCATATTCTAGTCCTGCAGACTGATTGTTCTCCAGCTAGTTGACCTGAATTACACGAAACAAGACACATCAGCACAGAAAGTTAAATCACCTTAAAACAAGATTTACTGTATTATAAATGTATTTAAGCTCATGATCAGAGCCTATTTGGCTTGCAAATAGCATTGTGGATTTCCCAGCAGCAGAAATTGTATATAAAGGCTAATATTTGTTAAAATGTCTTCAAGCATTTTCTTATTGCTATGAAGAAGAAAAGAAGTGACATTTTACTAGATTCTGTCTATACAACTCTCTATTGATTGTGGTTAATCTTCAGATATCCTTTCAAGGTCATGGACTTAAAAGTGATGTCTGCATTGCTCATATGGTGGGAAACTACTGGAATACACGTAACAACATTTGCTTATTCAAAGAAACTGCATCTTGCCTTAGTAAAAAACAATTACACAGTGAATGGACTATTTTAGAAATGTTCAAAATGATTTTTCAATTTGATCGGGAGCAAAAATACAGCCAATATATGTATATGACAAATATTGTAAATGAAAACGCTGTCATTTTTTCCAAAACTTATAGAAGGAATCCTTTTGTGGTATAATTGTCTTCATCACTTCATTTTTTCAAGAAACATCTTGAGAAATTATTACTAATGTATGTGAAATCATATGCCTAGTGTTCTGAAGAGGAAAGATGCAGTTCTTTATTTCCAAAGAAACAAGCTTCCTCACATGCTTCACAGCATGACTACCAGAACGTAGAAAATAGACAAAGGCAGATTCTCAGTCAGTTTAAAAGGAAACATATACACATGCAACATTGTACAAAAGCACTTTTGCCCTTGCAACATTTTATTTTAGATAATAGTACTTGCACATTTTCTTTACACTACAGAAAAAGAAAANAAGCTTAGCAAGTATAAGGCTCATGGAACATTTAATCGTCCCTAATTTCTAATTTAAATCTCCTTTATGTGTCCTTCCCCTTTTAATACTTACTTCTAGATTTTGCCATGTAACTCTGACATATCTATGGAACTGGACAGAAAGATATTTGCATAAAATGCATGTAACTTCTAGTTCTGGTCCTGCAGTAGCCCTCATCATTCCCCCAGTGGACCCCTAAATCATATCAATCATCTATCTCTGTTCTTCCGAGTAAGATCCCAACATCAGAACTAAAGGGAAAAAAGAGCTAAATAAGACTGTTGTAGAATCAGAATACACTCAAGCTAAAATTGCAGTTGCTTTTGGACTTTTTCCCCACCACGGCATCTTCTCACCAAAGAAGTCTCTCACTTTCTCTCTCTCTCTCTCTCTATCTCTCTGCATATATCTGATGTGTGTGTTTATTTTTTAAAATGAATGAAGAAAGAGGCTATCAAAAATATTCTGACAAGCTGATTGTGGTTTTCTGTTTTCTTGTTTTCCCACAGTTGCAGTGAATGTGGACTACTATTGAATGGTAAAAAAGTAATTAAAATCCAGGAGAACAGTGTGCTTTTTCTGAAATCTTGATATAAATATAATTTTAAGAACATTTTGCATGATCTTTCTGTTATTTCACAAATTATTTCTCTCAAAGGGTGCTTACTACGGTAGCTCTTCCAATTCTGGCTCCAAGGCCCTGAGGAGCTTTTTTGATCCCTTTAGGGATCAATGTAAGTCTTTTACTTTACTGTGAAACTGAGCCACCATTTATAAACATGGGTCCTTGCAGGAGATTGGAGGTCACTTCCGGGGAGTTTTAAAGTGGAAAGAAGGAAATCAATATGTAGTTTCAAAAATGACTGTTCAAAAAAGAGAAGGAACAGTCAGACAAAGAAAAATCTTAGAATTGTTTACTGTGTGTGCTACATTCTCAGGTAGCAAGCATAGGATTCTTAAGTAGTATGCATTAAATAGAAGGTATTTTTTTCCAATGGAAAATAATTGATATAATTTCCAATAATTGATATATCAGTCTATATTATGTTTCAGAAACAGCAATCATTTTAAAGGGAAAGAAAAACCAAAGAAAAAGAAGGAAGATATGCAATTATCAGCTCTAGTGTGAAACATTATTCCCTGTAATGAGTTCTCTCATAACCACCTGTCTTCATTGGACAGAGAATAGACTCACATATGAAACGGTTATTAGGTTCACATTATAACTGGCCATTCAACCCAGAGTTAGGTGTCTTCAAGAATGTGATGATACCAGCAATTAGCACCAGATTTTCAAAGATCCGTTCTAAAACTGGTTGTGCAAATTTTCAAAGGTGCTCAACACAACAGTTCTCATTTCAGAAAATCAAGATATCTCCTCCTGAAATTTAAAAATCTGTTACTGGATGCTTAAACAGCTTCTAAATTTTGTAGAATCGGCCTAGACTATTGCTCACATTACAGCTGTACCAGAAATCTGTTACACGGACATGAATGGACAAGAGTTTTGCAAAAAAACAAATTAATTATTGGCACCAGATAACACTTGCAGGTGAGAAGTCACCTCAATCAAGTCTCTCAAACAGGGTGATTGGTTGCACACTGGATAGTGATGGGATTCCCTGTTGCAATAATCTCCTCAACAGCACCTTCAGCTAAACCAGTCAAGACTCCTCGTGCAGCCATTCTGCTCCACAGTATAGCTGGTCCATGACCACACCAGCAATATGCATGATCCACTACAATTGATTATCTTAAAACACTAAATGAATTAATAACTGCTCCAAAACTTCTTTACATACAAATGTCTGTCCTTTGTGACCATTTCTGCAACTGAAGGAAGAGTCTTTATTGACTATTTAGAAGTGTCTTATCTATGCACAACTTGATCAGTTTTGCAGCAGGTATCACCTGGAAAAACGTGGAAAGAATGGGGGCAGGTTCTCCAGCAAGGGTGTTAATCACCACATTTAAGTACACAAATTGGTTTATGCACAGCAAGACTTGCCTGGAGGGAGTCTTCAGGACAGTCTGAAATTCCCACCTGGAGAGCTCCTGCACAAATTAGTCAAACACTTGGTTGTGAAGGTGGCTAGGAGCTCAGTCAATCCCCCACTTTCACATCAGTCCATTTTCTGAAATGAGTCCATTGTCTCATCTGTGGAGGTGACAAACCACGTAGCTCGGCTGGACCCTCCAGGAAATTAATACCTTAGGTTCATGGGATCACTCAGGCACAGCCTTGATCCCCAGCTACACCACAGTTACTTCTAGAAGGCAAGCTTCAGATTCATACTTAATAACTTATAATTTCTCTTATATCTTATCACTTAAAACTTTAATTACATAGCTCTTGCAACAAGCCTTAATAACTTAGACAGTTGTTCTGTAAATATTTCCGGGCAGGGTAGGGGGAGGAAGTCTATTTCTCCACTTTAAAGTTACAAATTAATTTATTAGTTCTATAACTGTAGAGACTCTATGATTGCCTCTACCTCCTATTGAAATCAAGCGTTTGTCACATTTGTTTTCTAACATTCAGATTCTACAGGAATAACCATAAACATAGAGAAATCAAGTTAGAGAAGTTATAGATCTTTTTTCATTGGTCACCAGAAGTCTCTGGAACAAGGCTGACTTTTACCTTCCTTTATTTGTTTGGGCTTTTCCAGAAAATATTCATTGTAATTGTACAATTAAAACATTCATCAAAGTATCATCAGAATACAGCTGTTAAAAAGCATCTGTGTAGGAGAAAAGAGAACATTTCTGTGGTATGCTCCACATCACAAAATACAGTAGTCTTCCATGGAACACAGGATAAAATTTCTTATACTGCTATTTTCAATCTACATGACCTACTAATTTTTTTCAGTCTTTGAAGTACATGCATCCTCTATGTCATTCAAGAAAAACAGAAATTCTTCCAGAAAACCTGCAACAGCTTGCCAGTGTAAAGATAAAATAAAGATATAATATAAATATAAAACAAGTTATAAAAGGCTCGCGTTTTTTCTCTTTTCCTCTAACAATAAGTAGAATGATAGTAAAAAGCTTACATACTAATTGGTGAGGAAAGGAGGAAAGCAAAAAAAAAAAAAAAAAAATTTAAAGCAAAGAATAAAAATCCTGAATAAAATTTCCTAAAATACTTCACAGTTCTAGGAGCTTCATCACATTTCCAAAAGGCACAAAGACAAAGGAGGAAGTTAAGATCTCAGTGAGTTTAGGGAAGTATATCTAGACTGTAAACTCCTTCACTTATGATTCATGGTAAGCAGCTGCATATCAGCCTCATCCAAGAAGTAATACACCGGCATTAATATTTTGTTTAGGGAGAGCTAAGATATCATAATAAAGCAACTGGATAGTTTCTAGATTGGAGATTGCTTGCATCCAGCCAAAGAAAATGAGTATTGCCTAGGCAGGAGCACACACACTTCAAGTATTTTGGGAATATTTATCCATAAATTTGAAGGGAACAGGCTTCATGTCTCTAAAAGGAAGGTGTTTTCACCAGGTCTATGTTCCTGGTGAAAGGAAAGGTTTGGATCTTTCCCTTGGGTTTGCTCTTTCCCTTTCTTTTCAACCAGCACTACCACTGGCTAAATACATGCCAGGCTGGACTGAAGAACTAATCTGGGAAAAAATTTTATTTGATTGTTACATGTATTTTTCAACAGGACTAGGAGCACTTCCGCGCATATGAGTGAGGGAGTCAGGATATTTCTGGTGGATAGGAACCACGAATGCCCTACAAGGGATGGATAAAAAAAGGAGCACAAGGAACATGAAGTCTGTAAATGGTACTGAAATTCAGAGAATTCTGGAAAAAGCAGGGTGCAAAAAACTCTTGTGTTGGAAAGAACTTCTAAGTTTACCAGGGGGAGCTGTGGGGAGTAGTGTCAGGTTTGCTAGAAATTCAGAAAGCCACAGGTAGGCTAAAATCCAGCCTGGAAACAGACTTTTCTACAGGGAGAGACTGCTTGGGGAAAAAGTTGGTTATAAAGCCTTTGTATTCTTATTCTGTCTAACCCAGCTCGTCTGGTTTTCCCTGTTGAAAAAGTTGAATCAACTAGTTTATAGTCCAAAAAAACATGATTGTTCTTTATCAGACAAGTCTTACTGATCTTCCTTGGGAAGCTCACTGTCAGAAAAAAAAAATGTCTAGATAGCTCTGCCTGCTGATTCGGGGTCTCATCATAATTTTCTCCTTCCTGTATTACGAGATATCTAGCGGTTGTAAGGGGTGACCTCTTGTCTCCTTAAGCCCTGCCAGGAACATCTGGTACCAGGAGAGAAAGAAGAAACAGAAGAACAAATCTAAAAACAGAACAAAAGATGAACAGTGAAAGGAATATGGGTCTATGAAATCTAGGAAATGCGGTAGACAATGGAAAGAAATTAAAGCAAGGGTTTTGTCTCCTCATGAAGGCAAAACTCAAGAGAGGAAGAAGCCTGTGAAGCCTTTACAACAGATTTGAAATCTAACAGATTTGAAAGTCTAAGCCCAGTTGAATTAAAAGGCTTATGAAATCATTAATCTGAAGCCGAAAAGTAATGGTATTAGAAATCAAGACCTGAGAAAAAAGGCTGCTAGGAGATCTTAGCTAAGAATTATTAAGAAAGAAGGAAGG